>RQTK01001107.1:138158-159721 GCA_003991915.1 Elysia chlorotica
TATTATAATGTGGGTGGATCGGTAAGGGGAATAATTTTTTTTTTTTTCAAACTAAAAACTACAAAAATAATAATAATACTATTCTTCTATCTCGGTAGATTTTTTTAAAGTAATGAGGGCTTCTAAGACTGAGTTGAGTTGAGTTGGTTTAACGTCCAACATCAGCACTATATAGGCTATATTGTGGACGGACCCCAAGACTGACGTCTGACAATTTTATGTGCTACCACACACGAGACATGGTGGAGATGCCATGGCTACTGTCTCAGTCGGTCACATGAAACTAACACCGACCCAAACAGTAGGGAGCGAAATCGTCAGGGCTCGAACCTGGACCTTTTACGTCGGAAGCCAATGTTTTACCCCAGGGCGCACCCCACCCTCTTTACGATTGAGTATAAGAGCTTATACAAATTATTTTTTTTTTGTTCTTTCTTTCAGTCCCCTCTTCACAAGAAACACAGTTCTTCTGAGCCGAGGCTGAACAAAAGTATCGACTTGTTAGATACATGACAAAATTGTAAACGTCTTTTTTCGTGCGTTTTTAAGGGCAACCATGCGAAGGCTTTTTTTTATCCCCCCTGTGTTTTATTTTAAGGGGGGCTTCTAAAACGAGATTCTCTTTGAGTGAACTTTGGTTTGACATTGTTAAAGGAATAAATATGAAATTATCATTGGGACTAAATCAGTAGGGATACAAAATGAAAACCACATCAAAATGACGCTAGACGCTGCAGACTGGTGTTTGCCGTTTTCTAAGGATGAGCAAATAGAAAACGTAAATAAATATCACTCGATCCCATAGCCTCAGTTTTTTTAACCAATGAAAGTCACAGTGCATTAACTGTTTCAGTACTTAGTACAACTGCAGAACAACCCTTTCCTAAATTTAAAAGAGATTTGGTCAGGATAATTACGTACTTAACCTATAGAACCGATGTTATCATATAAATGATACAAAAAAATCTTTACCGTGAATAACATAAATACAATTTTTTTTAAAGACGTGTAACATTCTTAATGCTTTGAGTGTTTTTGGCAAAGATACGATCTTTTATACAAGCACTTGCAACGAGCTAATTCTATATCAATACGTAAAAAAATTACACCTTCTACAACGCTTTTTATTAATTGCCGCAATACGTGTTATTAAGTATGCTTTCTGCGAAAGTCATTGTCTTATTTTCAAAATTTTTTTATTCCATATTGTTCTTATTTTAAGTGTTAAAAGCAAGACTTACAAGATAGGCTAATAAGAAGTCTTGTTTGAAAGATATCTTTGAAAATAACATCTTGCGTTGTCCGATAAAATACAACATTGAGTAATTATCATCATTGTGTCTGATTTGAACACAGGGCAATGTAAACACGATTGGCCTACCTTATTTTTATGTACATGCATGCCCCATCATAAGTGACAAATAAAACAATGAACAGATAAAAGATTGGTTTTCACTTTGTGAAAATGTACATAGTTTTGTAACTTGTTACTTGTATCCGTCGCCGTGTCCAGCAGACATCACAACAGCACGCCATTTGTTCCTGTCCCTACTCCGCAGACTTATTTTGTGTAAACTTAGACAACTGCTCTTCCCAATGTTGTCAATCAAGGTGGTGGGAGGTCTGCCTTTCCCTCTTTTGCCGGCAAATTTTCCCTGCAGGACTGTCTTTGTAACTAAAAAGAACAAAATATCGAGTACAAAATTTACTCTGCACACAGCATTTTATTATCTTTAAGGCATTTTAGTGCTCACTAGAATTTTTATTGTGTCTAATGGATAACTTTTTGCAATCACATCACTTAAATAATTTGTGTTGTTGGAGTAGTTGTTGGTGTCTGTCATTTTCATTAAATTAGCATCCTCATTGTCGTCATCCACAATCACCACCACCACCATCATCATCATCATCATCATCATAATCATCATCATCATCATCATCATCATCATCATCATCATCATCATCATCATCATCATCATCATCATCATCATCATCATCATCATCATCATCATCATCATCATCATCATCATCATCATGATTAAGAACATCGTCCTCATAATCATCCTCACCAGTATCATCATCCTCATCATCACAACCACTATGGCTATAAATATCACCATATATTATTAGAGATGAGTTGATTTGAAAGTTGAGATACCTATTTTAATATTGATATGGCAATTAAAAAATAGATTGTAATATTAAAAATGTCGATCATGGAAAAAATTAAATTAAAAAAATAAAAAAATACAAACGATACTGACGCTAATCAAGCAGTAATGAATAAGGTAATTAGAGCAAATTAAAAACCTGACATTAAATTATAATGATTTCTCACGACTCTGTCACTTTTGGGAATTTCCGGGGCCGATACCATGGGTCTTCAAAGAAAAATAAAAGCTGATACTGTCATTTTCGTTATGTTTTAATCGCCTGCGGCGCTTTAATATTATTTTTTGCACTTTTTCCACTGGCGGATTTTCCCCTGGTGCTTTCTTTCTTTTCTTCTAATTCATAGGATGAATTAGTGGCTTGGCTAATTTGATTCGTCAAGTATAACACAGTGAGTAAATAAGGACCATACAAATAAATTTCGCATGTCAACCTTTTAAGTTTTCAAATTGTCCAAGAGAATTAAGAGTTAAAGAGAATCTTCGTAATCTCAGTGCAATGTGCATCCATGTAACATTTTCCAAGGTTTATTTTAAATGAAGTCTCCTTATTGTTCAATTACGTGGGTGTTAGCTGGTTTCTGTGTAGTATATGAATATTCAAGTTTAGAATGAAAGGAATAATAAAAGCATTGTGCGTGCGTTCTAGAATTGACATTTCATAAGCATTAGGTGCTTGGAAATACACTAGATCCAAATTAAATTTGGATCTAGTGTATAAATTGTATACATGGTCACTGCTACATCAATAGAGTTTGAGTTTGTAAGCTTAGCTCACGTTCTGAAGTGTTCGATAAAAACTATTTTAAGAGTCTCTGAAAATTAAAGAGAACAAGAAGGGCAACTTTTTAAACAAATTTTAATTTGAACAAAGACGAATCAATATTTAATCGATAATGTTAAAGACACAAGTAAACTTTATATAAAAATAATAAAATAGTTATGATTGGGTTCAACAGCATGTCTTCGAGAAATCAGAGTGTTACTTGTCATTTACTTAATACACATTCAGTTCTCAATCAATATATTTTTGAAATAATTTGTTATTACAAAACATTATCAATCGTGTGTAACCAGGGTTTGCGAGTTAAACAAAGTTGTTTGAGAGGTAGGCCCTATTTAAAATAGAGTTCAAAAAGAGTAAACATTTATTTAATCTATATGCATCAAAGCATTTTTAATACAATAATCTTGAAAATTTTTGCACTCAACTTCTGATAAATATTCACAAACATCAATTGAAGAACGAAGGAAAAACAATAATAAAAAAGTGTATAAATAATGTTTAATGATAATTCTAATCAACAGGAAAGCAAAGTACAGCACATGTTATCTAACCGTAGCTCTTATGTATCACCATCAAAATATTTTTTTCGCATACAAATGTAACATTTCATTTTCATACTGTACAACATTCTGCATTGAGTCGTACCCCCCCTCCTTCACTCCACCCCCCCCCTCCTCTCTCCCTCTCTCTCTCTCTCTCTCTCTCTCCCTCTCCTCTCTCTCTCTCTCTCTCTCTCTCTCTCTCTCTCTCTCTCTCTCTCTCTCTCTCTCTCTCTCTCTCTCGCTCTTTCTCACTTCGTTTGTGTATAATATATGTATTCTCTATATTCTTTACCTTCTGATACTCTTTTAGTAACCGACATAAAACACGTGATAGGAACAGTTTTAATTCAAACACTATAGCTATCCGACGATGCAAACTACATGTAATTTTTTTAAACGTTTTGTTCCTACAAGACTCCAGTTTGAAGGTCAATCGGATTTAGGCAGATAGGAAGTAGAATCAGAATAAGGAACAGATTCCGATAGTTGGGCTGTATCATTTTCCTATTACATTGAACTTATTTACAATACTGGTTGGAAATTAGACCAACAAAGGTGTTTCAGTTGTTAATTGTAATAAAGAGTGTACAGATAATCAGTATACAGACTTTTAAATGCTAGAAAATTGGCCAGGTTGGCTGAGAAAACTAAACAATTTTCCTCTTAATGAAGAAGCTGCGCAGGTGGAAGGCTTGCCACAGCCCCACCGCTACGAGAGCCACTGTCTGCACGGCCGCCCACATCATCATCCGCTGCCCCACGCTGTCGCTCGTCTCACGGAACCGCGACTCTCGATCCTGGCAGCAGCATTGGGGACAGGGTTTAATAGAAAATGTATTTTATAGTATTATAAATTGATCGTCACTGAACTAGCAGAATGGTAAATGTTATTTAGTTAGCGTAAAATAAAGAAAAACAGTAGCAGCATTCGTGTAGTAACACATTTTTTATGTGTTACTGCACAAATGCTGCTATTGTTTTTCTTTAATTTACGTTACTGTGAAAACTTGTAAGTAAATACTATTTAAATAAATGCATTGGTATACTAATGTCAAAATGGTAAGATGTGTCATCCTGCTAACAAAATGGTGGCATTGTATACGTATAGTGGAGACTGCAAAGGTCGAAACCTTTTAAAATTCCATTTTCTTCAGAGTTTGTAACCTTAAAAAAAGCAATCTTTGGTCGGGAATAGAGGGCTGTCTTCTAGGTATCAAGAAAAATCAAATACAGTGATGGAACCCTGGAACAGGATACCTGAATCCTGCATCAGATGCCGTCTTTGTAACTCCAGCGCCACCACGATAAGTCTTGTACCATGACCATTCTTTGATTCATATTAAAAGAGAACATTACTCAAGTATTCACAAAAGTGTTCGATGATTGCATGTAGGCCAGGGTCCCTTGAAGATCATCTAAGACAGTGTTAACTAAACATTTGCATTGCTGGGGCCCAGTCATATATACAGACAAAACCAGGCAAAAGCTTCCTATTTTAAGGCCATCTAGGCCACAAGATATTCCTATTATATGACGTAAGACACTTTGGTCTAAATTTATTGGATCGTAAGTACAACGTCGCAGTAGCTTACAACTCGTCGTAAACTTCTTATTCGCATAAATATCTAAAGACGAGTCGTAAGCTTACAACAACAATGTCCTTTTTGAGAATCAGCTAAGAAAATCGAAAGAGTCAACTCAGAAAATCAAAAATTACCGGTTTGCATTTTTAAGACAGCTTTGTGTTGAAGATATGAGAAATGTTGTGAGTTGTGAGATTTTGTTTTGTTTTGTTGCTTTTGTTTTGTTTAGTTTTTTATATTTAGGACGACAATTAAAGACAGAATCAAACATTTTACCGTCGCTGAGCTAGCAGGGTGACATTGTCAGTTTTCATAGCTTAGAGAAGACTAAGTAAGAACAAGAAAAAAGAATAACTTATGTATTATGTTCGCAGGACACATGTTATATTGTTTTCCTTCACTTAACTAAATACAGATCGACGCATTTTAATTTCAACTGCACCATTATTTAATACTATACTAATAAACACGTTAATATGGTAATGAGATATGCCGTGGTGACGATACATGTATTTGATCGACCATTCGAAACACCAATACTAGTATTTCGCCATTCTGCCTTCATAGAAGGGAAGATGTGAGCCATTTTTCAAGCAAATTGTGGGATTTGTGGTAAAAGCACCAAGTTTCATTTTTTTTTATATTAAATTACATTAAGGACATATTTAACGAATTTAGATAATATGCCAACCTGGGTAACTTCCCGGAAGCCCGTAAAACGAAAAATCTGTAAATTGTCATATTTTTTTAGCAGTAGACATAAAAATATTCTTGAAGAGTCTGTTTGTATGTTCAGTACATACGAGTTCCAATGAAATTACTATTTAGTTGATTAAATGAATATAAAGTACCATACTTACCAAATTGATGCCAATTTACAGAATGTTCGTCTTCGATATCTAAATTTACGTAGTATATCCTTGACCGTCTGTGACTATTGGTTTCACAGTTATGGTCACAATTGTCCTCCACTAAAATATTGGATAATACTGTCAGCATCACCAACGGTGTTTTGTATAAAAGCATAGCCTACTATTCAATTAAAATGGACATGGATAAATTTGGGTTCCGTTGACCAGAAATATTGGTAATTAAGATATAAATTATATGTGACTCTCTCTCTCTCTCTCTCTCTCTCTCTCTCTCTCTCTCTCTCTCTCTCTCTCTCTCTCTCTCACACACTATATATATTTTTTTTCCACAAAATGCTAAAACATGCAGCATAAACTGGAAGCATTCGTAAGATTGACTGTTAATGTTATTTATCATCTTTTTCATGAGCCCCAAAAAATGTCTGATTTAGAAAAAAAAGTAAGCTCTCTTTTTATTTACATGTTTGTTATTATTTGTTTTTTGTTCATTTGTGGCTGGGGTGTGGATTTTTTTTTTAATTAGAGGATAATGAAATTGTTTGCTTTCGCGTTTTCATTATTTTATGTGTTCGCTATAGTTTTGTATTTCTACCATAGATTCAGCCGCTTAATTGAATATTAATCATCCATATAAGAATTTTCAAAGACATTCTCTGTTGCAGAATTAACAGAACATGTGGATACATTTGAACTGTGCTATGAAACTTAAAATTGTCTATCCAGAATCTATACCTTAAGGAATTCAAAACATTTTCACGAAGAGATACGCCAACTCTTTCATGCTGTTATAAACTTTTGAATTGTTTAGTTTCGTTTTCTTTTTTTTTTGTGTGTGTGTGTGTGCCTTTGATTGCTAGTAATATAGTCATAAAATGACTTACATGCGGTTAGTTGTATATCTTAAAGCAGGTTAAATGTTACCCTTTGATTAAAATAATAGATCACGAACACGTTCTACGAACGGGAATAAAGAAGGTAATGAAAGACATCAAAGAAAAATAAGTGACTTCTGTATAAACAACATTGTTGGTTTGAATCCGATTCTAAACATAGATATAGATTTTGGGTTCAGATTTGTAACGTATATTGTGATTAAATTAAGTTGTGGGCACAATATATATTCTTGCGAAAAACACGAAACTTAAAGTTCAACTTATTCTAAACAAAGATCTAGGGTCCAGGTTCTAAACTTGGTTCAGCACGGCGCCTTGAACTGAAGGTTTGTTTTGATCAGCTAACTTTGATTTGTTTGTTGTTGAATGAAGGGGATAGAACAGTTGTATTTTTTATTTCCATTTTTTGTTTGTTTTCTTCATTCGTTGGTTTTTGGGCGAATTGTGGGAAATGAAAAAATAAATCAAAATAAATGAGCCCATGCATATCTACAATGAAGATACCACCTACCTCGGTAGTGTCGTAGCTTTGGGATTCAAACACTTTGGTCGACTTCATTTTTGAACTGTGATATTTATTGTGATATTATGATTTACATTATTATTAAGTTAAGCTATAATATTATCAATCTTTGTGCCAAAATTCTACCTTCATTTTTACTCTTATTGGTGTAAACCCCTTAGATGCTTCTATTGTATGAACAATGTATTTTTAATTTTTCCGTCAGTATTGAATAAAGATTTCTGTATTCTGTATTCATAAGATTTGTTGAGAATACATATGGCAATCCTTAGTAATAGTAATTAGTATGCCATTAGTACGGGCCGCAGCATTTTCATAAGAATTAGAAAAATCACACAATTTTTTTTAAGCCACTCTCAGTCTCAACACGAGTTTTTAGAATGATGTGGAGAAAATTTGTAACTACCTTTATCGCTATTGGACATTGTTCTAGTAAGCGTTTTATTTTAAGTAAGTAGTATTTTAAAAAACGCCCTTTTCCAAATAATTACAAAATAAGATTGTCAAAAGTATTTAGCAGTTGTTTTTTTTCCCCACCAGTTTTTATGAAGTTTAAGAAAAAGGACTGAATGTATATTGTGCAAGGAAAAATCAGTGTAGCAGATAAAAGAAAAAATAACTCGAGAGACAGGTGAGGACAATGTTTGCACAATACTTCCTTGTTTTCTTTTCTTTTCCTTGAGGACAATGTTTGCACAATACTATCTTGTTTTCTTTTCTTTTCCTTTGCATTTTTTTCTAATTCGTTCCGACTTGCACTTAAAATGTATGTTTTTTTATATTTATTTCTCATGCATTAGTCTTGATCTTTCATGTTTGGGGCAGCTGCTACTGTTGTTTTTAGCAAGAGACGTTCAGTGTGCAATGTACATACAATGTGTTTGTTTAGGGTACAACAACAGAGTGTAAAGCGAATTTAACGGATGAAGGTAGTAGTAAAGGTTGGAGTCTTAACACCCGACTATTATGTACAAGAAATAAATTTTAAGCAGGGTTGTAAAAAGGAATTTGATGGTAAGAGTAAGACTAAATTCACTCAAAAAGGAGAGTCGACTATAATAGTTGGTTTTGAAAATGAATAGAAAACAAGGTAAGTGCTTCTGTCTCAGTTTAGTTGTAGTAATAGTTGCTACTTTTGAGCAAAATTGCTTTTCCTTTAATCTTCACTGTGACTAGTCGTGACGAATCTGCGCAATTCTTTTTAATGGTGCCAATTTTAAGAGTAAAACCCATATGTATTCTTCAATATTACGTGTTTTGTGTTTTAATCTGTGTTGCTCATGTCTGAAAATAATAATTTACTGATTGTTAAAAAATTATTTTCTCAACCATATGCTTTTCTTGAAGCCAATTCATTTGAGGGTGAAAAACGCCGTATACTCGTATACTATAAGCCTTGGCAATGTTTATTTTCTCTGTCTATATCTCTCTCTCAAAAGGTATACATGTATTAGGCTATTCGCTATTTTCTTATGCTCTTCCTCCTCCTGCTCCTCCTCCCGGTTCTTCGCCTGCACCTCCTTCCCGGTTCTTCGCCTGCACCCCCTTCTTGCTTTTTCGCCTCCTCCTGTTAATCCGCCTACATCTCCTCCTCCTCCTCCGATCGCCCCCCCCCCCCTTTCTCAACCCCCCCCCCCCCCCCCCCCCCCCCCCCACCCCCCCCCCCCCCTTTCTCTTCCTCCGCCTGCTCCTCCTCTCCTCCTTTTGTTCGTGCTATTCTTCCTCCTGCACCTCCTGCTGCTACTCGTCCTTTTCCTACTTTTCTTACACATCGTCTTTGAGCGACTTCATTTTATTCCTCTCTTTTCTCCTTTTCCTCTTAGATAATAAAACTATAGAAAGATAGAACAACCCAAACATAGAGAATGTCATGGGTGGTATTCACAACCCTTGTGATAGGCCTTTGCTGGACGTAAAAAAATAGTTTTACTTGGAAAGACAAACAGATAAGATACATAGATAGATAGAAAATACAAGTCATAGATACATAGACAGGTAAGTAAAAAAGTGGTGGTGAAGGTTAAGAGGTAATTTTCAGTGAAACATGTCTCTCAGTAAGAAACGAGAAAAAAACTCTACAACTTTTCAACTAAAAGTGTTCACCTGTGGCTGAAAAAAACATAATTATGGGACCAAAATACATGTATAACTAGACTTTACATAAGAGGCGGGGACATTCTTGACTATATTTAATGCCTCTCTTGGCCCTTTTTTTTTTAATTTAAATTTAATTAATGTTCATATTCATTTTTTATACATGTCCATAATACTTTTTTAACATAGGTACACAAATATGGTCTTGTATTAAAATGTGCCTAGGGTGATCATGTACATGTATTTAGGTTAAGTTGTCAATGAAAAGAAAAACAACATGTGCAACCCTTTGCATAAAACTTTACTGCTACCA
Source organism: Elysia chlorotica (assembly GCA_003991915.1). NCBI lineage: Eukaryota > Metazoa > Mollusca > Gastropoda > Plakobranchidae > Elysia > Elysia chlorotica. The sequence goes on from RQTK01001107.1 coordinate 147,937, forward strand.
GGCTCAATAGTACTGGCATTGAATAGATATAATTATCATGGGAACACTCTGTATACATATGAAGTTTGTTTCGTGAGTGATAAATGTTGAGTCAAAATTTCAGAAGTTAATTTATTTCATATTACAGTTTTTTTTAACCTTATAAAATTAAACTTCAATAGGAATTCTCATGAACAATGAAGGATATAAATTCAAATGCATGAACATTTGTGTGGAAGAATATTTTAAATTATATAATTAAGATTTATTAGAAATGTAAGGTGCATTAAAAAAAATAAAAAGACAGAGATTTTAAAAGAATCAACTACAATGAACCTCAGTCAGAGTACAGGGAAAAAAAGTATCTTGAGTGAACCAAAAAGATGCCCATAAGAACTAGAAATAAGAGCAATGTGTGTATTATAAGTTTGACATACAAGAAGAAAAACAACAATTTCATTCTTCTCTCTACAGTATTTAATAACTTAAAAGCAATTTCCCAAATAAAGGCTAATTTAAAATTTGTACATGAAAGCGGGATAAAAGCGCAGAAAAAAAATAAGTAATTAAGAATACATGAAGCTGACTTAGTTACTATCAAATTTTTACTATGATATTAAACATATTTTAAATTAATTAAATGCAGGCAAAAAAAAAACAGGGCAAACCATTTGAATTATTTCACGACTCAATAATTACTGGGTTTGATAAACAGTCAGGAGCCATAACACTTTTAAAGAATTCACTTTTTGATTCACAAAAAAATATAACTCGAGTTTTTGCAAAGAAACAAAAGTTAATGTGGAACCTATTTTAACTCTATATATCTTAAACAGATAATAGAAGGGTAAAACAAAATCCTAAAATATGTCTACTGTTTCATACAATACAGCTAAGAGTAAGAGACGTGTTTTAAGAACAAATTGAAAGGATTTACAATTTATAACTCTTCATATGGTTGCCTTTTTCATCATTGGGTGGATAGCAAAAATTTCAAATTTAGGAGCATGAAGAATTTATCTCCTCGATGAATGAGGATAAAGATGAGAAAAAAATTGTGATCATGCTGTTCAACAGCTAAGTCTCTCTATTCAGGACTAACAAAAAACACAGAGGAGACAAAGAAAAGGTGCTAAGTAATGAAAGGGATGAATAACATTTCGGTATGCACTAGACCGACAGAGACACCAAATTTAATTTAGTTTGAATCCATGGCAGTCTATAAACTGTTTTGACATAAGTTAGTCCTCGTTTTATTTGAACCGCATGTCTCAAACTCTCTCAAGCCCATACACCACAAACAAGGAAATGCAAACACATCATTTATTATTTTTAAAATCATTTTTACACCCATTTTACCATGTGCTTGCTAATGAAAAGAATATATGTAATATGCCAACATTGCAAAGAGCACACTTTTTGAAAACAAGAAACAAATTAAATGTGTGGAACCAATAACACAAGACACACAACGCATTTTTCTCGTATAATAATTATGAACTGAGTCAGATTTTACGATAGGTTGAAAAAAAAGCTCACTGCGAGTCTCCGAGATTTATTCCTCATAACCACTTTTTTTCCACCACGGACATATATATCTCTGTTACACTCTCTCCTAAACTCAATCAACCACAAATAAACACATCTATTAAACCAATTTTTTAGCTTCAAAGAAGCTCTTCAGATGCTGCATTTGCCAAAACCCAGTGACCAAGAGAATAAGTGTCTGAGCTATGGACCACCACAGCACACGTTGGTTAGTGCTTTCACTTGTTGTTCGGAATCTCTCTTCCCGATACTGCGAAAGTAAAAAATGAGGAGAAAGTGGACTTATGGATGCATCAAGAGAAAAGCATAAAAGAATGAAGGAACAGAGGAGAATGAGCAGGTAAAATGAACAATACACTAAGGTAGGGGGAGGAGAAGGAAGCGATGAAAGAAAAAAATAATAATAGTACTACTTATGATAATAATAACACATGGTAATAATGATAATAATAATAATAATAGTACTACAATACAAATACAAATAATAATAATAATAATAATAATAATAATAATAATAATAATAATAATAATAATATAAATGGTACTTTTTTTCTCTGAGAGCCAAAATTTTACTTTAAGTCCTTTGCTTTTATTTTATTGCAAATGTATTATGACGTGAAATTTAATCAGTCAACTACATGACAAAAGATTAATGCCACAATACAGGGCGGAAGAAAGCACATGCATTAATTATAGAAGTGCAATAAGATTGGGAAAGAGGATCACATCTAATGAACAAGATATGACTGTTTTAACATACACATTTTTTTAATGAATTGAACACAAACATATAGCAACAGAGATTGTGTGATAACCTCCATCTGTTTTTCACTTCCAATGTTGTGCATATTACAATGATGTATGGCATATTATACTGAATATGCTCTACAACAACACAGTGGAATCTGCTGAAGATAAACCCTGTTTAAGAGAGATTATGAAAATTATTTCCACGGCAAGAATTCCCTTTTATTTTTATTTACAATAAACTTATAACAAAATAAACTTCTAGGCTGTCCCCACGACGTTTATATAAAGCCGGTTCCACAATATTTTAACTGACTTCGTATAATGCCACGGTGCCAATCAGAACTATGAAAACATTTGCAATACTTCTCTAATAAATGAACAGCAGGCATTACAAAAATGTCCCTTACCCTTTGATAGTTTTGCTCTTTTGTGATCTGTTCCACTTGATCCAAGAGTTGTCTCACACGAAGCTGTAATTCTGTCAATTTGTCCTTTGCTTGCACCTGCTGGTAATCTACTGCATCCTCACCCACACTGATGTCCAAGTGGACTCGCTGCAAAGGAGAACAAGATATCCATAGCAGATTTTTGTGATGAAATTTAGTGTAATAATCATTGTTGTTGCCTTCTCAGACACAAAAGACATCATCTTAGCAGTATCATGTCCTATCTCATCTCTAAACTACTCTAAATCTCTAGTATTTTAGGAATGATATAGGACAGTATACAATGGAGATGAAGATGTATTTGCAAAGAAGAAAATTCTTTTGTGTTCGTTTCATTACAATTGTGAGAATCTTATCCAAACTTGATTTCATGCATAGCTACAGGTGCTGGTCAATTCTAAAAAAAAAAACAATATTAAGTCCAGTCGTTGGCTATTTTCTTAGTTATACCTTGATAGGTTGTTGTTGTTTTTTAAAGCAAAATAAGCATAATACTTTTCAACAAGTTTAAATAAAAAAGGGAACAAACAGTTTTCTTGGTACATGTAATGAAAACACACATATATAAAAAAGAAACACACTAAATGGTTTAAAAGAAAAAAGAAAAGATGTACGAACCAGCTGTCCTGTGTTAAACCAGGCTGACGAGTTTGAGTTGAGACAAATGACATGTTCACCAGCAGTGTGAGATGTGAAAGTGAATCTCCCTTCAGCAGCGTAAGTCTAAGGAAAACAATGTGTCCATTTCAAGCTATCTTCCACAATAATAATAATAATAATAATAATAATAATAATAATAATAATAATAATAATAATTAATTTTAACGTGCACACTGCACTGTCTCATTAGAATGCTTGGTTAATAGTAAAATCAGAGGATAAGATTAAGCCTACATAAAGAAACAACTTACAGCCCATGGGTCCATTTTTTACAACTTATAAAAATGTTCAAACAAAATATTACAATATCACAATCAAATGTATCTCTGCGTAACATCATTTTAATTTTTGAATAAAAATATAATGATAAACTGTATTTCCCTCAAACATACCTATGCTCAGAGCAATAAAAATACATGATAATTTTGATATCCATTTAAATACAAAAGTAGTATACTAATGTAACACTAAATAAACAATAAAAATACAGGAGCATTTAAATAACAATAATCAGAAGTTCACACAATTGCCAATTTAAAACATTGGTATCCCGAAACCAACATTATAGTGTAATATATAGATACTCAATATACACTCAATAAACTTATAAATTCCATTCCATTTCCTTCTCATCAATACAATAGATAAGACTGAAAGGGTTTTAGTAGATTTCAAAATGCCTGTTAGAAAAAGTATAGAAAAGTAGGTTTTAGCTTAGGTTTGTTGATAAAGAACCTGAAATGTTTAGATCTGCTGGAAGATTGTTCCAAATGTCAGCGATCTAGTATGACAAGGCTCATGGCTTTAGAATTTGCTATTGATTTTACAGCAGATTTGAGCTTGCTGATCTAAGGTTCCTGGCGGGAACATGTGTGTGAGCAGGTGACAGATTTTGTCTAATTTTTTACTTCAAGTTTTCTTTTTTAATATGTATGCTATAGTAATTGTTATTGCTAGTTTGCATTAGCTGGGTGATTTGGTTATGGCATGTATACTTGGGTATGTTTGTATATTTGTGTGCTTAGAGTTTAGTTACCATGTTAGTTTGCACCCTGTACATGGACGAGAGGACTTATCTATGCTTTTATTTTATTGGCTATTTTGTTTTCGAGTTTTTCTTTGAGCTGTCAGTTAAGAGTCTGTTAGTTATGTATGAAGGTTGCATCTCTGCTCAGATTGAGTCTGGACGCGTAGTTTGGCCACTATTCTTTTAGTTTACATTGACAGGTTTTAGTTGGATTCGGTGGTCAGATTACGTTTTCTTTCATGTATTTAGGAACAGGGAAATTGAATACTTTGATTGTGGCCATTTCCCCAGATTTAGACCGTTTAATATCGGTCGGTGTGGGGAATTTTATTTCCGCTGGAAAGTTGCATCTTCCATGTGCTCTGTCAACATATTCGGTCCAAGGTTGAAATATCTTTTATACATCTATGTAGAGAATTAATGAGTGAGGAAAGACAGTCAAAACGAAAGAAAGTGGTTGAGAGTATAGAGAAAACAGGATGGGACCCAACATAGAGCCCTGAGGGACATCAAATTTCATAGAACTTTCTTCAGACAGAACCCCCCCCCCCAACGGATACTTTTTCAGCTCTCTTATGAAACAAACCTTTTCAAGGCCATGCACTTATTTCGAAAAGATGTTTCAAGTCATTTAATTAAAATTTCATGGTCTGATGTGTCAACGGCACCAGATAAATCAAGGAGCGCCAATACAGACACATAGCCCAAGTCTGTAGCTTTGAAAAGGTCTGAATTACTTTCATGAGCGACGTTTCTGTACCGTGTTTACATTTATATGCAGACTGATGCACCTATGTCAAATTGATCTATAAATGAGAGTCAATTTGGCTGTACTATATATATTTGTGAACTTTCAAATTTTTGAGGCAAAAGATATATATATATATATACAAGAGAGAGAGAGAGAGAGAGAGAGAGAGAGAGAGAGAGAGAGAGAGAGAGAGAGAGAGAGAGAGAGAGAGAGAGAGAAAGAGAGAGAGAGAGAGAGAGAGAGAGAGAGAGAGAGAGAGAGAGAGAGAGAGAGAGAGAGAGAGAGAGAGAGAGAGAGAGAGAGAGAGAGAGAGAGAGAGAGAGAGATTTAAAAGAAGATCCGACATGTATAGGTGATAGATGCAGAAAAAATATTTTTCTAATTTTTAAAGAAAGATGGTTATACATAGGGAGAAAGGGTGAGTGTGTGTATATCTGTAAGCAAAAAGAGAGAAAGAGATATATACAGAGAGAGTGAGGGAGGGATAGACATAGTGAGAGAGAGACAGAGACAAAGAGAGAGATAGACAGACAGGCAGACAGAGACAGAGAGACAGAGGCAGAGACATAAATCTGATAAGGCATGTCATACTCACCCTGGACAGGATGATTTTTCCTTCAGGATCTGCAATGTCTACGTGCATTCCAATATCTTGGTGGGCAGGCATGTAGTCTTTAACATTGTAGTCATATGCCTGCACCTTATATTTACCTGGATAAGAAAGGGTGTGTATAAGCATTTATTACAATATTCATTTTTAAGACACATTTCTTTTTGCAAAACAAAATAATTTGGATAACTATAGGCCCTAATTATTGCCTTGATACTAAAGTAAGATGTATATTATACAGAATACAGTATAATCATCCCTCAAAGGGAAATAAAAGTATTTATATTCACTCTTTGAAAAAAAAACGAAGACGTGAGTCAGTGAAGGGCAAAAATGTCACCACTAGGTTTTGAATCCTGCAGATTGATTAAACAATGATGAATTTTGTTTCCTTAACAAAAATAATAATTTATGAATTGTAATGGAAAATTGAAAATGTATAAAATATTTAAAAAGTATTTAGAAATGCTTTAAATTGCAATAACTCTTTTTAATTTTGACAATATAGAGAATAGATTTATAGCTATGCATGCTTTATTGATTAGTCGAAAGCATATATGATACAGTTAACCATAAAAAAAAAACTTATTGAATCTTTACAGAAATTAGATATTGATGAAATCGATATAGCCCTGTTATCAAACCTGTACTAGAAATAACTGACTAAAGTAAAGCCAGATAACACAATAACGGGTCCAGTCAGAATAAAAAAGGAATTCGACAAGGCTGTGTATTATTCCCTTTTCTATTCAACATATTACACAGATTTTTTTAAAGAAATAGAAGCTGCTTCTTGACTAAAGGTTGGGATTGTAAATATTAACAATCTACGATATGCCAATGATACAGTGAAGCCCTGTTATCAAACCTGTACTAGAAATAACTGACTAAAGTAAAGCCAGATAACACAATAACGGGTCCAGTCAGAATAAAAAAGGAATTCGACAAGGCTGTGTATTATTCCCTTTTCTATTCAACATATTACACAGATTTTATTTAAAAGAAATAGAAGATGCTACTAGACTAAAGGTTGAGAAATGTAAAAATTAACAAACTAAGATATAAAAATAATACAGTGATCCTAACAGAAAATGAAAAAAATCTCCAAAAACTAATAAAAAAAATAAAAAAAAAAAAAAAAAAATATAAACTACTGATAAATATTAAGAAAACAAAAACTCAAAGAAAAACCTGTTATAAATCTAATCATTGAAAAGGAGTGGAATAAGTTCAAAGTTTTGTATATTTGGGCCAACTAATAACAGAAGATGGAAAAAAATGAGACAGAAATAAAGAAAGGGATAGGAATGGCAAAAAAAAATTTTTCAAAACTAAAGCAGATCCTTACTATTTCAAATGTATAACTTCAAACCTGACTATGAGTATGACTAAGCAAATGTGACATTTGGATGACATTATGTATGGGTTTTAAACTTGGACTCTGACTGCGGATACTGAAAGAAGAAAAGATGCTTTAGAGATATGGATTTATAGAAAAATAACATTTTAACAAGAGCCTCTTGGAAAGAAAATTTAAAAAACCGTGAGATACTAGAGATGGTAAATATCAAGCAAAAACAGCTATTCAAAACAGTGAAAGAGAGAAAATTTAAATACTACAGACATGTAAAAAGGTACAGTTCATTGCAGAAGAAGATCGTAGAAGGTATGGTGGAAGGCACAAGAGGTAGAAGAAGTAGGTGGATAAGATGGGTTAAGAACGGAGAGGACTCGGCTGAAATGAAAATCAACGAGTGCTGCAAGATCGCGCTTGAACAAGAAAAATGGGAGACCATGGCATCCAACCTATGGAAAGAGTAGGAACTCTGACTAACTGACTGATGGAATAGATCTTTCTTGAGACTTCAAAGATATTTATGATTCGACTAGGAGAGAGCTTCACTTTCTTTGACAGTCCAAGATAAGAATTTCATTTGGAAAGAAACATAAAAGGATGCAGCAATATTGAACAGAAACGCTGCATTCTGTGTGAAGAGCTGAATTTGAATTGAAACATGTAGCGACACTGTGCAAAGACACTCCCAAAAATCAAGTACCTGCTAAACAGAAAATCCTTTTATATAAAATAATGGGGGAAGGAGTGACTGATTACGCGCTCTCTATTGATGCTAGGTTTAGTAGGATTGGGAAAAACGTATCTTATACTTATTCATATAACTGTAGTGATAACTCTGTGCTCTATAAAACACTTCTCCTAGAACTACAAAAAAAATCAGGTCTACACATGTGCCAAATCCTGTCTAGTATATATTATTTTGGCTGAGTCTATACACACTAAAAAATGAGTTTCAACCCTTCAGAAATTCCATCATAAGAAGCCATGCATTTCTGACCAGGTTAAAAATTACTGCATTTTTCCCCGCGGTGCAATATCAGTTTACCCATCTTGCACTATCCGCACAATATAATTCCCATATTCTTTTGTTCAAATTTCGCTGAATGCACTAGATCTAGATCTATAGATCTCGGGTCTTGTTTTTGTCCCAATAAAATTATCAAAGTGATGCTTCCGAATAAAAAGGTTCGTGGTTCGAGCCCCTGCGATTTTGCTCCCTACTGGTTGGGTCAGTGTCAGTTTAATGTGATCGACTGAGACAGGGGTCATGGTATCCCCGCTCTGTCTCGTGTGTGGCAGCACATAAAATTGTCTGACGTCAGTCTTGGGGCCCCTCCACAATATAGACTATATAGTGCTGATGTTGGATGTTAAAACAACTCAACTACGACTACTATCAAAGTGATAAAATGCACTAAAATTTACGGTGAGATTTTAATCTAAATTAAAAACCACTGTAAGTGTAAGCCCACTCATGAAAGGTTTTTCATTCAATGTATCATTTCAATACTGTCTTTACTCCCACGGCACTTTGAAGGCCGCCCGATAGCCGAATGGCCAGTCTGGGTCTGGCACGGGTGACTGGGTGTGAAAAAATGGGCTGTGGCACGACTGTTCACCTAGTTAATTGACTTGAGTGTTGCGCTGTTATCGACGATATTTTTTTCAATTAAAGTTCATAAAAGTATATTTCTATTGCGCTGAGAAGTTAGTTCGGTTCACTGTCTCGTTTGTTTCTGCTATATATATTAATCGTTTCCTGCAGGTGATCACAATGAAACATTTTATTTTAAAAATTAAATAGCTGTGGGCGTGGTGTGTTTCAGTTTGAATCCTTTTTTACATGGAACAACATTCCTCCTGTGCATCTCTTGAGTGACAAGGTAAATGTGTTTAGAACCCTTGTAGCCCCAATTGAAAGTTCTACAATACAGAATTGGAAGTATCAGCTGAGGATCGAAACGTTTGACGTCGTACTTGTCAATGCAGAGCACTAATGCTAGAGATCGGGCCACATCAATTGCTAAAAATTCAATCTTCAAATAAATCTTATGTCCCATAGGTTTCCAACAGAGATGAGCAGAAAAAAGGAGGTGGGTGGAAAAAAGCGGTGACACCAAAGATTTGAACCTTGGACCTGCAGCCCCTCAGTCCTGAGCACTGGAAAACTGAGCTATCTTTATGTCCCTACCAAGCCAACGCTAATAATATATAAATTCAATTAGATGATCTACATCCCACGAATTTCTAGAAAAAATCAGACCACATTTTTGGACACCTGCCGAGTATCACAGCATCTGCTTGACAACGCAGGCCACGTGAGGCGGTAATGATCAAAGGTTATCAAGCGAAGCACAGGCAGTTACAGTATGTGTCGGTCTACTATCCAAATAAATCGGTACAGTGTAAAAGTGAGCCAACAGCATAATTATACAAGCCCACAGTCACACAAACTGAACAGCCCTGAGTTCAACATGCAGTGTAGCCAGCGCCTGTTTCACATCAGTGTGTGTGTGTCTGTCTGTCTGTCTTTGTGTATCGTGGGGCAACATTTGACACTTCTATGTGAATCAGTCAAAACATGGCTTTCATCACCATTTTCCCTTAGTTCAATGGTCCAAAAACCTATGGGACATAACAGCTATTTAGTTTTTAAAATTAAATGTTTCATTGTGATCACCTGCAGGAAGCGATTAATATATATAAAGCAGAAACAAACCTTGTCTTTATACAAGGGGACTAAACACTGCCAGGTTACCCAATATCTCTACAGGGGGTATCTTGCTCCTTCCTCAGCCCTCTCCTTTCTTACAGAAACAGACCCACACTATCATCAGTGATATAACCGTCATAATGTGACAGGGAGGCTGAGAATCCTCCAAACTATTCATTGAATTCATTGGTTAACCCTTTAGTTTAAGAGCATGTACACCCATTCACAAGTTTCTTGCGTAATAATAAGGGAGGAATAAAAAGATGAATGAAGGCCCACTACCGGTGACAGTTTGTTGGCACCCTCTAGTACCCAGTTGGGGTTGAATTGAGTTGAGCTGATTTAACGTCCAACATCAGCACTGTGACTATATAGGCTATATTGGGCTAATTGGGCCCGGGCTCCAAGACTGACATCTGACAATTTTATTTGCTGCCACACACGAGACAGGGTGGGGATGCCATGACTACTTCCTCAGCCGGTCACATTAACTGACACCGATCCAACCAGTAGGGAGCGAAATTGCCAAGGCTCAAACCACTGGCCTTTTGCGTCGGAAGCCGATGTTCTACCCCAGTACCCAATTGGGAGGTGCTTAGCCAGTTAGGTAGCCGCGAGTGGAACCAGCAGTTCTTCACAGCGAGGCAGTCCTCTGGTGCGCTACGCCTTATGGGTTAAGGCGAACATCATTGAGAAGGGGGGTGAGAAAAAATTTTGGAAGGGTTTTCACTATTTTCATACCCGGGAGTAAAAATAACTAAACTTGGTTTTTCGCTCCCGGGGGTGAGAATAGTCACATTGATAGATCTAGACATTTCCGGGTTTCTTCTTAGAAGATCTCTGATCATAGCCTACATGGTGTAGCTTAGAATATTTTAGATCTAGATTCAGACTTCCTATTTTATAATTAGCCCTATAGATCTAGATCTATATTCTTGGATCTATATAAGAGATCAGGATGTTCAATGTTTAAACAGGTTCACAAACTGTTTTTCCATCTATCCTGATATAGAATCTAGACTAGATTAGATTCTAGATCTATATATCTAGATTAGGGCCTTGATCAGATATCTAGATTCTAGAACTATTGACTAAGGGTGTCTATGTGCCGGTTTTAAAAATCGAAGAGTCAATCTAGATCTAGATCTAGGCATAGATCTAGAGTCTAGATCTAGATCTAGATCTAGATCTAGATAGATAAAAAAAAAATATAGGTAAAATACGATGCAAATTGACGCGTCCAATATTACATCTTCCTCGCTAAGTGTTTCTTACCGACGACCATTGTTTCGTCTGGAATCTCTTCTATGAAACATTTTTTTTCTGTTTCTCCAATATGAAAATAAAGTGCCAAAGATTGTTGTAAAAGGCATAATGTAACCAAGGCTGTAAGAAACGCCATGTTGGCAATTGTTTTCAGTTTGGAAGAAAGGTAGGTTACTCTGTTCGAAAGTCTTGTTTAACAAAAGGTGTGAATACTGCTCACTTGTCATAAGGGACACGTCAACAAATAGGGTCGTGGACTTGGATGGCGCTCCATGGCAACAAGAGTGCTGCGTGCACAGTCATGCACGTCTCTCTCTCTCTCTCTCTCTCTCTCTCTCTCTCTCTCTCTCTCTCCTCTCAGTATTCTACGCTGCTGTTATACATGAGTGAATGATATTGTTGTAAAATTGAAGCGAAGAGGACGTAAGACGGGTCAATTTAGATTGTCTAGGGTTTATCTAGATGTAGGAATAAAAATTAAAAGAAAACAACTTCTCTTTCGATTTATTTCATAAGGAATGTAATTATTATCAATCATTTTCTTATGAATGCTACTCTGTCTCCCACATCTGTCAGTCCTCTGATGTGAACAGGTCTGACTTTCCTTATATCTCTTTGTCCCTCTCTCTTTTTTCCGAATCATGGTCTGTTGGTCTGGACGCAGCCAGGATCGTACAT
>RQTK01001108.1:0-15212 GCA_003991915.1 Elysia chlorotica
TATTTATATATAAAATGAAAGTTCTTTATTATTTGTATTTTTAATCACTACGATAATGATATTTATATATAAAGTGAAAGTTCTTTATTATCTGTATTAATTTAATCACTACGATAATGATATTTATATATAATGAACGTTCTTTATTATCTGTTTTTTCTAATCACTACGATAATGATATTTATATATTAAATGTACGTTCATTGTCATTTTAAACACTTTGTAAAGCGCACTGAGCCAGGCATTGTCTTGGGTGTTGCGCCAGGCTTAGCACAATGACATATTGTTCCATTGATTGATTATCGAATAATCAATTTTTTTTTCATATTTTTACAAAATATATCAAAGATTTACCTCATCCAGAAAATCCTCCTCTAACTGTCCTTTTTCATCAATATTCCCAAACAGAAAACCAGTGAGAGAAAATGAATTCTGATCTTTATCGGATGCACATTCTGCAGTTTCAGAACTTTCTTCTTCGTGGTCGCCTGAGGAATTATGATGTCCCAAATCTGAATCCAAATCTCTCTCCTCGTCGCTGTCCATATTAAACACTGGTGCTTGAGAATGACTTTCAAACTACAGTTGGCAATAGCGACACATGTCAGTGAACTTGCATGCTTTAGACATGAATGTCTGTGGAGAAAATGATTTGCATTGTTAAAATGGTAAAAAGTCAAACCTAGATGGGAGTTAGCATCATATGCAGTAGGACTAAATGGAGACTGGTAAATGTTTCATGTTGTCAAATGTTACAACCAAAACACAAGTCACCTGAGTAGAGAGGAACGTAGCTCGAAACTAGAGTCGCGACATATATGACATAAAAATATTTCACGCTCCTTTTGTTGAGCACTCTATCGACAATACTTTAACTTATTCGATGTATTAAACATTACAGAATGGTGTTGTTTTGATAATTCTAATCAAGTAAATTAGGGTCTTTTGCAGCCACAAACCTGAGCCTAGTTCTACATCTAAACTTGCATGTACATCTAAATCTAGCGTAATTATTAATGAGAAAATAGTTCCTATGCTTTAATTTAGCGGTCGCATGCTTTTCCACCGTTTATAGGAGGTGGAATAAAAAAGGCATTCTTCTCCACCCCTCATAAAAGGTGGAAAATCTACGTCCCTTTACACTGTTCATGTTGCATACTGATAGTTTTAAATTGACGTTTTCCTCGAAATATGCTCTCACTATCTAAAAAAAGAAAAGATATATATATTCATGAAAATTATACATGTATCTAGCTTCAGGCCACAAAAATCTTGGCATGGACTTACATTTTCTTTTTGCTCTACAACTAGAATTATGAGACATGGATGGGTAAAATTGGGGATAAAGGAAACTTAAACAGCAGAGTGTGTCTATGTGTGTGTAGTGTTGGGGGGTGTCTGAAGGTCATGCTGGGTCTGCCAAAATAATCGTTAGCTCAGTCTAGCTTTTACCTTTAGAACTACGCCATTGTCATAAAAACAGTTGCATACCATCAAGATAAGCGTTACAGTTACAATTCTTACTTACCGTAGTTAAGTTGAAAAAAAATCATGAGTTGCATACAGGCCATGTAGTGTAGGTTTTATAAATTGTAGTTAAATTTGAATCTAGATCTAAGCTTTTAAGACTCTCTAGATGTTTTATTTTTAACTTACGTTAGGAGGTGTAGGCCTACTGGACTCCACAATGATTTAAAAAGTTAAAATTTATTATCTAGGTTTAAATAAATTGATGATACAGAATCCATGATTGAGAGCATAGATTCTAGATCTAGGTGGAAACTAGTCTAGATCTAGATCTAGATTAATTGGTCTAATAAATAAGTGTACATATTTTTGCTTGCTCCGTGCAAGTTAGACTTACCCGATGGATCATAGATTCTACATTTAGTCCAATAAATTATCACATCGATTTTTATTAAAGGCAGAGTCTGGAATGGAACCCACAGGGCAAGCGGAAAGTTGGACGACCTAAACAGACATGGCGAAGAAGTATGGAGGCAGAGATTAGTAGTGCTGGCAGGACATGGACTGAACTGAAGAGGGATGCCCAAAACCGAGTCAGATGGAGAGGCGTTGCTTTGGCCCTATGTTCCTAGGGGGCCCAGATGCATAAGTCATGTAAGTCAAGGGTTTTGAACCGGCGACCTTCCGTTTGATCGCCCACAGGCTAGGGACCACAAAACTCAAGGAGTGCCGTTAGGAGGTGTAGGTTTACTGGACTCCGCTTGTAATGATTTTAAAAAGTTAAAATTTCTTATCTAGGTTTAAATAAATTGATGATTCAGAATCCATGATTGAGAGCATAGATTCTAGATCTAGTTGAAAACTAGGATCTAGTCTAGATCTAGATTAATTGGTCTAATAAATAAGTGTACATATTTTTGCTTGCTCCGTGCAAGTTAGACTTACCCGATGGATCATAGATTCTACATTTAGTCCAATAAATTATCACATCGATTTTTATTAATTACTGACTTTCTTTATCAACTTAATTAAATCTAAAATACATTACTTATAAATGCAACCAAACAGAGTTTTCGAAGTTGAACTTCCAGTCTTCCACCGAAGGCTTGCATGAAACCGAAACTACACATTATGCGCCATCTTTGTTGACTTAGCGTACCAGGCGTTTTCAAACACAGACAAATAGCCAATAATTAAAAAAAAAAACACAATTCAACTAGGCCTAGCCTAATAGAAATTACAAAGTACTAGATATAGATCTATAAAGAAAAACACCAATAAATTAATGAAATTAGGGCCACCTATTGTAAATCATGTACGGGTGTCTTTCTAGCGCTTTCATAACAAGATTGATTTTGTTGTTATTATAAGCCAATGAGGCTCCTTCCAACTACAGTCACGATGTCATGTAAGCTTACCTTTTTCTGACGCTTTTTTTTTCTAATCATAACGACCATTGCAATTTTAAGATTAGAAAATGCATAATGTGTAATTACACTGTCTTAAAATGCATTTGCCTCCTTCTATAGTTTACTCATGGATAGCCATAGACGTCTTTATACATCTATCTTCTTTACGGGCAATCGTGACGCAGCACATAATTAATATATCTAACAAGGGTTCCCTAAAAGGATACGATAGATAGATAGATAGATAGATAGATAGATAGATAGATAGATAGATAGATAGATAGATAGATAGATAGATAGATAGATAGATAGATAGATAGATAGATAGATAGATAGATAGATAGAGAGAGAGAGAGAGAGGTATAGAGAGAGAAAGAGTAACGACGGAGGGAACAGCAATGACAGGAATATTAATACATGTAGTTACATTAGCATCGATCTATATAGTCATTTTAAAAATGATGATAATATTGATGATGATGATAATTTTAACAGCCACAATGGTCATAATGCGCAATAATAAAGAGAAGGAGGATGAGTATGACAGTGACGATTATTGTGGTGTTGGTGGTAATTGAAATAATGGTTATGGTGGTAGTGGTAGTGAATGATGATAATTTTAACAGCCACAATGGTCATAATGCGCTCATAGTGTTTTCCGGGCAAAGGTGTTTTTTGCAACATAGGAAATAACAGCGTGTTATATGATATGGATTCGCCATTATAACGTTCGTTTTTTATATTTCCTATAGTCAAGCATAATATTTATGCAACACTTGTTTATTTGTATTGTTCTTGTTTTTTAGGTCAATAAATGGACACAGACTATAGAGTCAGTTTGCTTTATAAATCAACCAGGACGCTAGGCTCACCCTTTTATTCTCCAAACTATTTATATTATTTGCAATGCACAACTAGATACAATATAATAAATGCACCAGAATGATTAACCCAAAAGGTGACTAGAGCATTAATTTAAGTGCACATAGTATCAAAACCGAGTAGTAGGATGAGCCTACTAAAATCAATACCAAGTGACAACACCATTCTCTTATATCCTCTAATCAAATGATAGTTTGATTTGTTGTGGGACTGGTATTCGAGTAGGCCCTACTGATAGTAAAAAAAAAAGTTGCTTATGGCCGGTATTTGTTTTAGAAAAGAATAGTCATAATTGGGTCCTGGATCTATCTCGTTATGGAAACTCTTTTAGTTTGTTTTTTTTTTAATCACTGTTTTTAGGCATTTGCAACATTGTCTGAAATTTTTTTTCTTCTCTCGTCATTGCCTTTTTTATTGCTATAACCACGATTTTTTTAAGTCTCTCCAATCAATAACGAAAATAGAGGGCAGAATTCACATAAATCAAAATACATATGTGGCAATAAGGTAGATATGCCGACAAAACTTTATGTTGGTTCTTTTTCTGTGGAAGAAAAACAACGAATAATCCATAATCATAACTAACTTGAAACATGGCGATTAGGATATTCATCTTGAATTTATATAGAATGCAGCTGATATTGCATTATGTTTTCATAGTACATTCATCTGAAGTAGTGAAAGGGTTCTGAGTAAGTTTCCTCTTTTTGATCAATTCACTTCCAGAGATGTTTGTATAATTGGGTCCTGGATCTATCTCATTTTTGTTTTAAATCTTTCTTTTTCTCTTATCAAAGCTTCAAAATTGTTTCTCCCAATACTTCCCACTTCATATTTTTAAAGAAAACGAAGTTTGGGACTTCTTCCACGGGTCCTATCATGTTTCGCGATATCGCGTTGTATACTAAATTATAATCAATATACAATACAATAATTATATTCTTGTGGGAAATTGTTTCATTTGTAATATTTTCGACACTAGACATTATGTTGTAACCAACTTTTAACAACAGTTTTCCAAAAGTTACTCTGCATTAGTTCTAGACCCTTGAAGTTTGATAGGTGAACATTAGAATGGAAAACTAGTATCCCCGCTAAGTTTTTGAAATAGAAATTGGGGATCCAAGTCCACGTCTCCGTATTTTTTAAATTAGCTTTTCTGCCCAGTTTATATAAAATGCATTTAGTATTTCTTTTAGTTGACCATGTTCAGACCTCCCGTCTCGAACAAACTTACCATAACTGAGCTTTTAATGCCATGTTCTTAGCATATCTTCTTTTCCATATAAATCGGATGAATATTTGATTTGTTTTGGTGATTTTTACTTCTGGCATTCCGATGCTTTGCATTAAGTACACGAAGAGACTCAACCCGAATGTTTTGATTATATGAATTAAACCAATAATGGATACATTTCCTATAGACCATAAAGATAAAGGTCTTTCCAACATTTCAATTCTCGCGCTCCAATTTTTTTTTTCCAATTGGCGTGGCGGTTCTGAATTAAAATAGGCCTAGATGCCTAAAATGTTTACTATCTGGACAAACGGGATGCCGAAGACTTCTGCATCAAATAATTATATTTATCCTATCATCGTTGTTTGGCCCTTTTTACTGTTCCAGGTGTGATACATATTCGAAATCTTATTTTTTGACAATACTTCTCTGAAGTCAATTCTCTTGGCAGGAGCGTTGTGTCATATACGTGTTTTTTTATTTTCACTTCTTCATGTGAGCTTGGCATGTGGATGCCTTTTATTTTATTTTCTTGTCATATTGATATGGCTTGAATTTCAATTGCTAGTAAGAATAAAAAAAAGTGGTGGAGATATTGGACAGCCTTGTCTAATACATCTTTGAAGAGGGGATTCTCTCGACAAATATCCTTAATTTTCATTTAATGCTGTTCTTTCGTTTAGAAGAATAGTCATGCATAGAATAAAGTTTGGGGCCAAAGCCAAAATATTTTAGTTTTTGTATAATATAATGAACCGAGAATGTATGGACAGCTTTTTGTGTGTGTAGTCTAATGTTAATACAATTGAATTTGATTTTAATTTGTTTTCATAATTGTTCTATTATGTCTAATAGTTCTCTGAGTGCTTGAGAAATGCCTTTGATGAAACCTGATTGATCTGTGTGAACAATATACTTTATTACTTTACTAAGTCTAATTGCTAAAGTTTTCGAGACAATATGTGGTCTACGTTTGCTAATGAAATAGGACGACCATTTCCAAAATCGCCTCTAGCTAAATCTGCCCGTGTGAAGCAGAGCGATAACCCCTTTCCTCTATGATGGTGCAAGGTTTTCTTGCAAAAAGCTAAATTTATAATTACATGCATTCAGGAGAAATTCATTTACCCGCGTCCAAACATTTTGTAGAATTATGTGGGCATCCCGTCTAAGCCAGGGGAGGAATAGTTTTTCATTGTTTTTAGTGCTGAAAAAATTTCTTCTTCTGATTTTGGCTGTTAACAAAGCTATTTGTCTTCCTTTATCACTTTGGGTATATTTTCATATTCTGTAGAGCTTCTCATAATATTGACAAATTTCTTCTAATGCTTCTAAATGTCTGTTTTTGACATTTCCAGGTTTGTCAACTAAAGAATGAATAGGCCTAGTGTTTTTTTTTAGCCCCTATTTTCTCAAGGTTTAAGAAGAATTTCGTTCCCTTTTCAGTCTTCTCTCCGTTTGAATTGTGCTCCTCTAGTTCCATTTAGCATCTTCTCTTCTAATTATAGACGAATGAGTGTGATTTCTATTTCCCTATTTTGTGGAGCGCAGGCTATTGCTTTTTCCAAACTATCAAGTTCGTCCTGTAGAGCGTTAGCCTTTTGTTTATTGTTTGCTACTTGTGATTTACTGACATCCTGAGAGATTCCGCAATTGCAATCATCATAAACTCCCATTTGTAGAAATGGTCTAAATTAACTAACTTGCCATCGGCTTCATCCTAGTAGTTGTTTACCATCTCTGTCCATTTCTAAACAGGTTTGTATTAATTTTGTATGTTGCTTGAAGTTGTCGAAATTTAAACTCATATTGACTACTTTATGGGCATAAAACCAATGGTTTTGATAATCGACTCGTCAGCCAATGTCAGTAGGTTTTCTCCAATCAAAATGTAATCCAATCTTATGGCTGCAAAAGGGTTACATCCCCTCCATGTATATGCTTTCTGATGAGAATGCTGGGTCCTCCATATATCAATTAATCCGAGTTCACTTATAAAGCTGTTGAACTTGGTAGTTGTCGCTTAAGGCTGTCGATTTTCATATGTTATGTCCAAATCATTATTTCTAAAGGTGTTTAGATCTCCTTAAAAAATCGTGTTTCTAATGATACTTTCAAAGGTAAATAAAAATGTGCCCTTTTCTTTTTCTCTGTATCGGCCATAAATATAAACTAGTTAATTTTCTTACTTTATTGAAGATATCAAAATTTTGTAATTTCGAAATATTAGTTTTAAATTGTGGGGTTCTATTGCTTTATCGAACAGTGCTATCAGACCCTGGTTCCTATAGGCTGCGTCACTATAATCAATCACTTCAACCCATTCCTTCTCCAATAACTTGATGTCATCTTTATTTAGATATGTTTTTTGTTTAGCTGCTAGTTGGAATGGTTCTTTCTTGAATATCCTTAAAATGGTTTTCCTATTCTTTGTGTTTCTTAGTCCCTGTACATAAAGTGTAGCCATTCTTATCTTAGGCATCGTTTACATAGTAAACTGTTAGTCCTATTAAGTATTGCTTTGTATGTGTTTACTTGTACCGTGCGGGATCCTCTCTAGTTGATAGCGACCTTTGCTCTCCGTGACGCCGCCTCACCCTGCACAGGGGAGACAAGATTTGCACGTCTATTTGACGTGTGGAGCCATTCGGCTTGGTGAGCTTTTAATTGTGTGAGATACGATCTACGACCTCCTTGTTAAGGCATACGCTTTGAAATATTAGTTGTCTTATTTTCCAAATCTTCCTTAGTCTGTGATATTCTATCTAAAATCTATACCCAGAGTCAAGGGGTTTACATCCCAGAGGAAGTGTCTTTCGAAATTGTGGACATTCCCAGTCCTGATAGTGAGTGATAACACATGTATGTAAAACTATACAACTTTAATGAATGATTACAGTTTTGGTTCGAGAACAACGATGCATAACTGTAATGTAATATCATGCAATTTATGGGAGACAGAGTTAACGATGCAGTTATCATGATATAATTGATGTTAACATTTCCACAACAGTTAACTTTCTTTTCCCTTCTTTCTCATAGACAATGACACTAGCAAGTCTCTCCCATTTACGATTATCATACTAGATTTGAAGAATACAAGAATTAGGAAAATATCAATGTGTAACAATAAAACAGAGAAACATAGTAATTATATTAGATTAAAAACATTTTTGTTACATTTTATATTTTATATCTTTATACAAATGTAATGGTAGAGAAACACAAGAGATACTCTTATGTTTCATTACACAATTAAAAAGCTATATTGGTTTAAAATGTCAATGGGCATGATATGATGAAAGAAAAAATATTTTTATTAAAAAAAAAAGGATACGGCATTCTTTGTAATGAATTTTATCACCGGCATCAATATGGTTAGTAACGTATTACATGTATAGATATACATATTTAACGGAGAGATTAAAAGTGATAATTGACATGAATATCTTTGAAAACAGATTTTATGTAACAAGTAAGTAAGATTGCATCATTGCATGTTTCTAAAATGTTTTAAAATTGAAACAGCCAAATGTTATATTGTTCAGATGTTACTTCAATTTTCATTAACATCCACTTACAACATTAATATTTTGTTGTGACTTTATGACATGTGTACTACAAAATCGATGTATAAAAAACAACAACAACAACAACAACAAAACAAAACAAGAATCATTATACACGTGTACTCTAATAATCATTCATAGAAGACTTCTATAATTACACCCTGATCATCTTCATCTTCACAATTCAACGTATGGGATATGAAAAGGAAACAATTCATAACACGCAATATGCATGAGTATTTAACTGCAGTGGCATGAATATTGTAATTATGTTTAGAATCAGGAATAAAGTTGTAATAAAACAGAGCATCTATCAGAGGAAACCTGCGTGGAAAGCACAAGAGAATTATTGTGATAAACGACACCTGCTTTAATTTCATGTAGTCGAATCAAATGTAAAGTAAACCATTTTTCAAACTTCTTTTCTTTGTAGTTAACTAGTAAGTAAAAGTTCAATCTACAGTTTAAATTTTTTATTAAAATGTTCTGAGATTATATTTTTTAGAAATATAATATTTCATTGTACCAAATTCCTTTACATTTCGAGTCTGTATACAAATTCAAAAGATTTCAATGCTTGCGTATTTTAAGCACTGCTGGCAATACTAGGTCATAAAAAGAGCGGGGCTTGATAAATTTTTTTGTTCTCAATCAAGAATGACCCTGGATGCTTTTATTACCTTTATAGTTTAATGCATTTAAGATTGATATACGCAAAGTTTAAAGGAAACTGGTTTACATGGCTGAGCAGTCAGGGAATATAACGTACCATAAAAAGAATGGAACCCTGTATGTGTTATGTACAGTGCGGATAAATTCGTTTTTTCCTTATCAACCACATAACATGATATTGGATGGTTGTCATGGTACTCGAGCCGTGTTTGTTCTATATCAGACTGCATAAAGGCATTTCGTTCTATTTGATTGGGAATTTATAATACCTTGTCATAACTTTGAGCTAACTGTAAGCTTAGTTCAAAGCGCTGAGAATACATTCGTTTAAATATAACAAACATTTAAACGCACTACAAATTAGGGATATTCAAAGAAATGCACATGGTGCGATATCACGTTGGAACGATACTCTGTCTTGGTTGGTACCTGACTGATAACATACCGTCCACGTTGGAGGGAGGTGGTTCAACTTTGTTGCGATCAAAGTATGGAGGCATGATGGTATCCTCATCATCGCTGTTTTGCATATTTTCTGATGATGCATAAATAGACCAGCCCGCCGTATCGGCCACGGACAAATCAATGAAAAGATCAACCATTCCTTCTTCCTCTAAACTCGTTGCGTGAAGAACCCCTACCCCTGATATAATGTCACCGTTTCCCCTTTGATGGTCAGATGCGCTTTTGTCTTTATCGCCATTACTATCTTTACCGCCTTCGGCACCTTTCTTGTCCTTGGAGTCACCACCCTTGGCATCTTTATCATTTTTGGAATCACTACTTTTGTCATCTTTCCCATCCTTGTCGTCTGTAAAATTAACCTTTTTTTCCTTCATCGCTTCTCCATTTCCTTTGCCTTCTTTATTTTCTCCGTCTTTGTCATCTTTCTTGTTGTTATTGTCTGTACTATCTGTATTGTTGCCTTGCTCTTTCTCGCCGCCTTCCCCGCTCCCCTCTCCATCCTCATCTTTTTTCTCTTCGTCTTCTGGTAGGTCCCTTTCGACCAGCAGGTCCAGCACTGGCCAGAACTGCTTGTACTCGTCAATAATTTCATCGATTTGACCCTTGAAGGACACAGTCTTCAGGCTGAGCTTGGCACCTTTTGAGTTGAGGACATTTTTAAGCAGCATAGGGACAAACCCACCAGCCAACGTGGCAAGTGTTGTGTTGGTGGATGACATCTGGAATAATTTAAAGAGGTAAATTAAAAGATTGAATAGTGGTACTATTTGCGAACAAAAGAAGTAGAGCATACATTATGTATGTATTTAGTGTATCTTGGTTAACATGAGGTAAAACCTCGGAAATATTTAATTCCTTTCTTTATATTATAATAGATAGACGCTGGAGGACTAATGGAAAAAGTGTCCACAACAGATCAAATACATCTGAAATTCTCAAGCTCTTTTGTGATTATTCACTGAAGCCCCACCCCACATCCCCAACCCCCAAAACACGGATATTGAGATTATATTACACATGAATTATGGTATTAAAAGTCGCCATATTTTTCGAATGAAAAATCGTGGTCTTCGTGGTATAGGTTATATAAATTTCCCATGATATCTCCTGAGCTCAAATGCTGGCGAATTGATACCTCACCAATCTTCTAATTTATTTTGTCTCTAAATCCTATATCATAGAATATTACCTGTAAAATTAAAAGTGATTTGCCATTGTTCTCTTTTCTGACAGATTTAAAGCAATAATATATCCGTCAACACTGTCACAAAGACAATTTGGACTAGCAATATAATTATGTTGATGCTGATGGTACATTTCTTGTGCAAACTAAAGCACGCATTATTATTATTCTTTTTCTGAACATGCACATATTTCCAAAGCTGCAAACTAAAAAAGACACACACAAAACTGTATATTTAGCCGAATAAGTAAAAGAAAACGCGAGCAAATCTGTTGTTTTTTTCATGTGAGGCTGGCAGCTCTGTCTTTCTGATACTCCGTATTTTGTTCTTACCTGATACACATTACCAAATGCCATGACGACAATCATCACAAAGGCAAGGAAGATGACGATGATCATGAACTTGCCTGTGGCTGCTAACAGGTTCAGGTAAACTGGACCTGGAGCACCAGACACTTGCACCTAAACACACGAGGGTCAAAACATAATTAAACACTATCACTATCCACTGTATAGTTTTCAGAATCTCTACTTGCTTTGTTATATATTCAGCTGACAATAAAAAATTCAGTAAAATGTCTTAGCTGCACAGTTATAAAATTATGAGGTAAAAGGTTAGTCTTCATTTATTCCTTTATCCTTAAATTCTTTTTATCACTTTTGACATCGTAAATTTTATTTACTCGTACATTTATAATTGAACAAAAACATCAAACAATATTTTTTAAACGTTCGAAACAACCCTATCTCGTCTATAGCTGATGTATAATTATAGTAAGTTTTTATATTTTTAGTTATTACTACTCCCTTTCTCTGTTTAAATAGAAAAATAAATGAAGTTATTAAATTGACTATGCATGCATTATTGTGTGTAGCTTTAGCTGTATGATTTATATTTTTTTAATAATGTAAACGTTTATTCCGTTAAAATGACTGTCATATTGAAAATTACAAAAATACCTGGCACAGCCGTTGGAACAAACGGAGTGGAATCCTCGGAGTATCATAGCAATCGAGGAACAGCAGTAGTTGACCAAGGCGCCATCTTGTTTCTTTCTTGTCGAAATTCAATGACGGATCAGAAGATTTATCCTCATCGACGCATTTCACCTTTAGAAGAATAAAGATGAAATAATAATTACATAGTTTAGACGATTTCCCTAATTAGAGATGTATCACCCCTGAAGTATTTCCACTACAATAACACTATAACAGATTATAAATACACTGTACGCACTTTGCTGCATATAATTTTGTTACGCTATTTTTCACTCGAGTACCTGTTAAAACAGCACTTTTAAATTGATAAATAATTATCCCCCAATCTAGACACGTCTAGTTGACAGATACAGGACAACACCCCCTAAAACTTTTTTTGTACATAAGTAGATATGAAAAACGATATGTCTGTAAGGACCAATAACTCGACTATGAGAGCGATAAAACATCTCTGTGTATTTAATGGTTAAAGTAATTTTTATTGAATTGAAACACTTGCTTCACTGAGTGCTGAGGTTGAGACTAGCTTTCGTTGTTTAAAAAACATAATTCAAGAAACAGAAGAAACATCAGCTCAAATCTAGTTATGATTTTGTCAAACTTAATGCGGTTGTTAAGGCCCCTGATATTAAAATTCAAGAAAGGAAACAAAAATTATGTTTTTAAACTAGGCACGATTTGATAGACCTACCTGGAAAGCAGTGTTTGCCTGCTGTGAGGAGGGCATACTGGCGATCTTTCTGATGTCTGCCGTTGTGCGATCAATGATATCGTCCATGATGGTTTTGTTGAACGTGAGGTAGTTCTCATACACATTGCTGTAGCAGTCGTTCATGTAGACAAACACAAGGAGCACCATGGAAACATATTTGAGCACTGCACCTGCATTCACGATGATTCCCATCATGGTAAAAGCCATCACCTAGGAAGAAGAGGTACGAAATGAGTCGCCAGCTTTCATTATTGTAATTCAATTATTCCAAATCTTTACTCCCCCCTAAAAAAATAAAATGAAAAAGCAAACAAATTAAACTGGGGCCTATAGGATTTAAGACTAAATTTGAATGCTTTAAAATAGTATTGGTTGCTTTATTATTTAAATACTTAATCGCCCTCGTGGAATGATAAAAATGCTTGGATCCATAAAGAGATATAAAGTTGTAGGCCTACATACATTTTTACACAGGTATTATTACGTCTCGCAACCCCCCCCCTTTTTTTCCTTTTAAAAGCCAAACAAAACAAGACAACTAAAAAACAAAACAACATCAAAACAGAATAGAAAAGCAAATCCCCTTTAATGGGTAAAAAAAACAAACAAACATGTATCAATGTATTTCTTCCAGTAAAAGCATTGTTGACTGTGACGATGTGTAAAACAAAGCAAAATGTTTTCAAAACATACTTTTTTTTAAATACCAAATTAACGATACTGAGCCATTTCTCACCTCCACAAAAAGCCCTATACTTTCAGCGAACACCAATGCAAGGGAGTATAGAATGCACAAACAGAATATGGACGAGAAAAGCTGCAGCGCCCAGTTCTTGAGCGTTGCGAAACCTCCCCAGCCCCATTCGTCAGGAAAACAGCTCTCTTCCTGCGCGGCCGGCCCTCCGCGGTGAGCCCGTTTGTCCATGCGCGAGATCTTCTGGCTGAGTTTGTGCATGCGCACTAGCTTTCGTTTGCGTTCGCCATCCGCCATGTGTGCAGAGTGGTCGTGCAGTTTCCTTGTGTGGTACGGTAGGCGAAATGTCAGGTATACAGTGGGTATGCAATACAGCACGAACACAACAGCGCACATGGGAGATACCAGTGGTAAGTAAAATGGCGCTACCAAAAACCCGAGTAATCCAAAGTGCTGTGGAGAGATTGGAGAACAATGAACATTAAACAATTTGTTTACTCGCCTCTGGGATGTGATATATCCCGTTTTCTACAGGATAACTTAACAACAACAACAACAACAACAAACTTTTTACATAGTAAAAAAGTTCCACCACACAGAACGGAAATCAATAGTTGAATCTCAAAACCTATTAACGAAAGAAAACGTGCATATTGGGCAACTATGCTGGGCCAATTGGTTATAAATTATGGGCCATTTTCTCCGTATTCTCAGAATTACAAAAATTTAAAGGTAGTATAATTATAGAGTTTAGAAAAGAAAACATTCAAATTTAAAGTATACGTGAGATGTATGGAGAAAATAAACAAGAAAGTTACACATTTCAACTGTTCTCTTCCCAACTCTTGAAAAAACAACAACCACCTTTCTGATACTTTTAATGATATTTCTTGAACATCTCACCTTGAAAGGATAGAGTATCACCCTTATAATGATACCGAGGACTCCTGTCTTTGCAACGGCGTTCATGTCGCCAATAGCAGCTCGAGCTACGCTCTTTAGTTTTTCCCTGGGGACAAGACAAGACAACTGTGCTATACACGTAGACTTTTTTTTTTTTTTTTACTATTGTAACGATTCAGTCCATATAAGCCATGTAATTATGATACGAAGCGCTCAATTATCTGATTAGTAGTGACATAATTATACATATACCCGTTGTGTTGTTGTTATTGTTGTTGTCGTTGTTGTTGTTGTTATTGTTGTTGTTGTTGTTGTTCCTGTTGTTCTTGTTGTTTTTAGATAAGCTAACAGTGATGTAACTACGTGTGGTAGACTTACCCAAATGACTGATTGGCAATGATAACTACAAAAAATACCTTCATGAACCGATATATTAATAAAAAAGATTTTTAACTACCTCATTTATCATACAACAGCCTTACCTAACTGTCTGATCAGCAATGATGAGTAGTATTAAAATTATGCACCGGTATATCAATACCAAGCTTGTTTTTTCAAACCTGCTTACAATAATCTAACAGACTTACCTAAATGCCTGATCGGCAAAGCCTAAAACCAGCCCAGAGAGGAAATAGAAAATGTAGGTAGCGATGAAGACGCCGTGAATTGGGCTGAAATATTGGATGATGTTGGTTCTGTATAAATTAAACTTTTCAGTGAGACCATTAGCTCTGATTGCCGCATCACGCTCCTCTATCTCTTCCGCCTCGAATTTGAAGTAGATGAACAGGCGGACGTAATAAGGAATGGGCACTAGAAGTAGAAGCAGGAACTTCACCAAAACCTGAAAGATAATAGGTTGATTTGTGTTAAAATCCAATTTATTGTGATGCTATGTGCGTCTAAAAGATCTATAAGAAACGCGCAAAGTAGTTTAACTAATATTGTAACTATTTAATTGAGTCAACTAGTATTTCCTGAAATAAATTATGATATTATAAATCAAACTCGAGGTTTAAA
>RQTK01001108.1:28317-95817 GCA_003991915.1 Elysia chlorotica
ATTATTATTATTATTATTATTATTATTATTATTATTATTATTATTATTATTATTATTTGTTTTTAGTTACCATCATCATTGTCATCATTATTATCATTATTGTTTTATTTTATAGATTGCGATCTTTTTCATAAGGAAAATGATATTGAAATAGACTTACTTTTTCGGTTTCGCAACCCCAAAGTCATCAACTGCCCGACCTACTGTCAGGTGTGCTAGACCCAGAAACATCACAGTAAAAAATATCCACGTTATTGTTCGATTCATCTTGTACTCGTTGTAAAGAAATATAGAAGGCGTTGGACAGTGTAGACATAGGAGTCCTTGTCATTACGACTGTCAGATGAATGTACGTCTCGTCCACATACAACTGTTAGTCAAATGCTTGACATTGTGACATAACCTGAAAAAGAAAGAAAAAAGGAGTTATAAAAATCGTAATTTTAATCCAGTGTGTATCTCTAGAAATTTTATAACATCTTTTTACCTCTCGCTCTCTATCCGTGTTTCAATCTTACTCATAGTCCTTTTTCTCCTCCTCCCCCTCCTTCCCTTCTTCTTCTTCTTCTTCTTCTTCTTCTTCTTCTTCTTCTTCTTCTTCTTCTTCTTCTTCTTCTTCTTCTTCTTCTTCTTCTTCTTCTTCTTCTTCTTCTTCTTCTTCTTCTTCTTCTTCTTCTTCTTCTTCTTCTTCTTCTTCTTCTTCTTCTTCTTCTTCTTCTTTTTTTTTCTTCTTCTTTCCTTCTCCTTCTCCTTCTCCTTCTTGGTAGCCCTGGGTAGAACACCGGCTTCCCACGCAGGAGGTCGCCCCCTACTGGTAAAGTCGGTATCAGTCTAATTTAATCGGCAGTCATGGTATCCCCGTCCTGTCTCGTGTGTGGCAGCACACAAAAATTGCCAAACGTCAGTCTTGATGCCGTCCACAATATGTTGGACGTTTAACCAACTCAGCTACAGTAGTAGTAGTAGTAGTAGTAGTAGTAGTAGTAGTAGTAGTAGTAGTAGTAGTAGTAGTAGTAGTAGTAGTAGTAGTAGTAGTAGTAGTAGTAGTAGTAGTAGTAGTAGTAGTAGTAGTAGTAGTAGTAGTAGTAGTAGTAGTAGTAGTGTAGTAGTGCTATTACATAAACTCCTGCTGCTGCACAAACTATTGAGACATAAGGTACACGATTAAAGGGAAATTATATACTTTGTTGGATACAAGGAACCTTTGACTAGGGCAGCATGATTATTTGATGTTAAGCTAAAAAATCCGAACCTGCATACTTTTATGAAATGTTGTATTGTTTTGATCACCTTTGGTCAACTGAGATTCTCTAAAACATGCGATGCACCGAACCTGCACATACCAACGTTTCTAAGTAAGCCTAGGTTATCATAGATAACAGTTTGCGAAACTTGGATGCCGCGTTAAAAATCATATATTTATTTGACTCCTTTCCGCCTCTGGATCTGGCATTCTTTTTCGCCATCAGGTACAACAACCAAAAGGGAACAGTCATTTTCGCCATCAGGTACAACAACCAAAAGGGAACAGTCATTCCAGATCCGAGGAGCAATTCAATGTGTACATGGCAAACATTCGCCGTCCGGGGCTTAAATTTGAGGATAACTCCATTTCCTTCCCACGACAATGTTTCAGAGGGAAAGTTTGTACAGTTTCTCTTGTGTTTCCTCCACTCCCTCTTTCGCTGTTTAAGTGTTGTCTGAGCTAGCCATTTTTCATCTACTTGTTAGCTTAACACCAATCCCTTACGGTTGGGGAAAAGATTAATGTTTTCACCGGGAGGGGGAGAAAATGGTGATTCACCTAGCTTGGGTAGAGATGGGAAAAGACGTCTTCATTATACAGTATAAATATAATAATTGGATTCACCGTAAAGATAGCCGTCGGCTAGACACAACAATAATATAACGCCACATCTATTATTAAAAATGATAGTTTTGGGAGGAAGTAACTGCTCCCCATAAATAGTGCTTCTTTCTTAAACGCCTGATGTAACCACAAGAACTATGACAAATAGTTTGGTTTGAACAATGCCTAATAAGCATTTAGATTGTAGAACAATGACCATATTATATTTCCGAAAGAAAGGTCCGCATATACAGGTATAAGAAATTGTTGGATAAAAACGATCTGCTGAACAAAAAGTAGCGTTTCCAAATGGTCAGGAAATAGATCTAGTATAATAAGATTAATTTCATTCTAAAATGCCTATGTGAAGATATCTATTTCAACCAAAGTACCTAAAAAGTAAACAGTTTGGAAGGATTTATACTGTTAATTTATTTAACATAAATGTTAATATCTGTACGGATTTTTTGTTTGTTTTCCATGTTGACTTGACAACCAGGCTACCTTCTAATGGCTCTGTGAGGAAAAAGCAAAACTGTCCTTGTCATCTTCATCGTATGGAGGGAAACTAGTCTCTGTAAGGCACACACATTCATGCCCCAATTCCTGTCTCTAAAGAATGTTCCGCTATTTAAACTGCTGGTGCTTGGAACGTTCTGGGTCATTGTGCTTTTTACTCAAGAAAAAGGCTAAGATTCTTCCCCCCCCCCCTTCTCTCTCTCCCCCCACACACACACCCTAACCCACTGCGTGCGAAGTAATTCATTTGGTTAGAGGTCAGACGGTTTTTGGTTAGATCCCTATCAGATCATGATAGTTGCAGTTGCAGTTTATTGTTATCAGCTGAGACAATATCTCTGGTATCCCCTCTGATTGTGTGGTTGCACGTATAATTGTTATAAGTCAGTCTTGGGGCTCGTCCCAAAAAGTATTTTTAGATAAGCATTTTTGATATTCTGTCAATAGAAGATTTACAAAATAAGGAATTCACCGTCAGAAGAAAGTAG
Source organism: Elysia chlorotica (assembly GCA_003991915.1). Classification (NCBI taxonomy): domain Eukaryota; kingdom Metazoa; phylum Mollusca; class Gastropoda; family Plakobranchidae; genus Elysia; species Elysia chlorotica. The sequence continues at coordinate 31,174 of RQTK01001108.1, forward strand.
ACCCTATTGATTAGTTTGATCGGTTGTTTAATTAAAATTTAAGTTATCTATGCAAGCCCTATCCATAATCTAGCTCTAGTTTACTGGGTAAAATAAGATATAAAAGCTTATTAAGAACCCTTTGATATAAGTGATGGTAAAAAGTATGTACTGATTGAATAGATATATATATTTTATGAGCAGAAAAGACAGTATAGAAAGTTGTGCAACTGGCTATGTGCACCGCGGTTTTGGCCTTTTCCAGACGACTGATTACCCTTACTTTAAGCTTATTAAAGCGTTTGGGAAACAATTTCATACATTCATTTTCCCCACTTTCCCATTTTAAATATCAACTCTCATAGATTCTGTCAAATATTTTTCTTTTTGTCTGGAAGTACCTTTTAATTTTTATGTTTGTAACTATGGTGTATGGGTCAACGACCTTTTTTCCGAATAAAATTCAAGTCAATTCAATTCAATTCAAGCGAATCAAAAATGTGGTCTATTTGTCAGGTTAAAAGTAAGTTTTGTCACAGCGATATTAACCCAAAAAAATAGAGAAGATGATTGTGGTTATGGTGATGATGATGATGATGTTGGTGTTATTGATGGCTACGACGATGATGGTGGTGAAGGTTCTGATGGTGATTATGATGTCTTCATAGCAACTGAGCATATTCTATTATTATCTTGACTGTTATAAGTTTACCACGTCAACACATAGGCACACAATGTGGATTTTTTCCACCTAATCCAGAGTAGTGGTTTGATATTTAAGAAGAAAGAGCACATTCTAATATTTTCTTTCACGTTAAAAACATACTGTTAATATTCCATTTTTAAGGCTAAATATAAACTAAAACATTTTAGTATTTTGCGTTAAGCGAAGAATGTGAAAGTGTCGTTTATGATTAATAGCAAGGGATCAGACTTAAGTCCTATCGTAGCAAATAATCCTTGAACCTTTTTGCTATTAAAATCTGAAGGTCTTACAGACGTAAGTACAGCACGGTGGTAAGCTCGCAATCGTCTAAAGCTACAAGAATATAAGAATAAGAAGGTTTACGACGAGTTTTAAGCTAGCGCGACGTTGTACTTTCGACCTTAGATCTGTGCTTGTTAGTGTCAAATCTTAAGTTAGGGCGTGGTTGGGGATGGGGAAATCTATCTTTAGATTACCAAAAGGGGAGGGGTGTTAAACGTTGACAGATCCTACGTCTGACATTTTTACGTGCCGTCATACAGAGACAAAGCTGCAATGAATACCAAGACATAATTATGTCCCAGCTGATCACATCACGAAACCCAAGAATTTAAAGGCGGACTGGTTGAAAATTGAACCAAGGGGGCTCTTTATGAGGAGCTGCGCACACTACCAACTGATCTAGTTCGCCTTCTGTTAATTTCGCGCGAATGGAAAAAAATGGCATAGCCTTTCCAAAAAATGCACCTATGGTTTTATACGTACTAAAAGCGACTCAAAACGGTTTTACGACCAAACTGCACTCGACAAATAATACTCGACTTGAGTTTACAAGCCATTTCTTTTTTTTTAGTGCATTCATTGCAGTTAATATCCCCATACCTAACACAAGACGTACCGGTATACATATTATGTGTATTTGCTTTGCATGCCTCTTAAAACACACTAAAATGCCGCTCTTTATTTACTCGCACTAAAAATCATAGAGAAAGTCTGAGTGCTGCATTCCTTGTGTGCCCTGCTTCAATTACACATAATAGAATATTCTGTAGGAGAAAAAAACAACAAACCTGTCATAGTCCTTTGGTTCAATAGGAGAAATGTGGGACCCATTACTTAGTCCAGCTAGTAGACTTAGGGAATATATAGTATTGTTAACGTTTAACAGTCAATCCTTTAATATTTAAAGTGTCAGAAAATTGACTAAAAATTATTGATTTCGGTAATTCTGATCTCGCTGCCTGAGTCGCTGGCCAAGAACTATAGCCACGAAGAGATAAAATAAAAAGCCCATTTGTATTAAATAAACTATTATTCCTTTAGCCCCACGCCATTTTTGTAAGAAGGTTGCAATGCTTAACTTATTGGCTTACCAAATTAAGTTTTACTTATTTAGAAATTGTTCAAATTAATAAAAATAGGATCACAGCACGTGTATTTCTAGTAGAAAAATTACTCAGGAACGAATCTCGGGTGATTTAATGTCGTTTAAGGCGAATTGTGATTTACAGAGGTGAGAGGGAAAGAAGGAGAGAGAGGGGGTGTGTCTGTGTGTGTGTGTGTTAAAGAGAGAGAGAGAGAGACAGACGAGGGAGAGAGCTGGGGGAAATGATAGTAGTCATACGATTGGTAAAAAAATGAAATGATTAATGCAATTACCTTGATAATTCAGTCACAGATGAAAACCATCCGATGAGAATGATCATGGGAACTACAGTCTTATTCCTGAAATATCGTTCTTAAAACGACCATGGGAAAATCTTATGTAGGGAAAAATCACAAGAATTATAACTAAAGAAATCTCAAGACCACACAAAATATGTAATTATAGTCATATCAAACTAACAGGACCGACTTGCAAAGCAAACATAATTATTTGGAATTACAAAGAACGTGAAAGAAATACACCTTAAAGTTAGAAAAAATCAGAGCCTATAGTCCAATAACTGCTTCTAGTATGCCTAAAACTATCGCACACAAAAATTATGTACCGGTAGGGAATATGCTCACAAGTATCAACGCATCAAAACCACGTATAATATGCAAAAATATTCAAATTGAACTAAAAAGACTGAGTGTCAAAACAAAGAACACAGTATTCATTTACTCTAAAAGAACGCCAGAGATATGCCCCTTAACGTTTTTTGAAAAAAAATATTTATCTAAAATAATGCAAGCCCGTCTTTTTCGAATGTAAGATGATCACACACAATAAAACTGGAATGTGGGGTAGGCTCTACCTGAAACCGCTAACTCCGCTCGAATTCAATGAAAACAAGGTCCTAGGCCACAGTCTCATACGGTAGAAGTGTTTACTGGAGAGAGGACTATTTAAGTTCAGTCTCATGTCGAAACCCCCTGTCCCTGTGTACGTCTTGGTCTGACGGATCCGTCATAAGTGAGGAGGAATGGGGGCGAAACGTGAGGCGGGGGTGGGGAGGAGCAGGTAATATACCTGGCATAGTGGTAGAGAGACCTGGTTTGGTGTGATGAAAAAGAGCCCGCCCCCTTTTTTTCAAGTACATATTGATAGACATCACCATTGAAGTCATATGAAGTAACCGGATCTGAACCGGACCGTTTCCAGATATAAAATGAAATCTTCCCGGTTTCTCTTTTAGGAAACTCCCCTTCCTCCTCTTTCTACACTTTTTAATATTCCTCCTCCTATTTCTAGGCTTCTTTTCATTTTCATCTTTCTCATTCCCCTCCTCCACATCTTTCTCATTCCCCTCCTCCACATCTTTCAACACGTCTAATTCCTCTTTCTCACCCCCTTCTGCTCCTTTTTTACACTTCTTATTCCTTTTTCTCCTTCCCTTCCTCTTTCCTCTCCACCACCACTATCTCTTTCCCGATTCCCTCTTTTTCCTCCTCCTCCTCCTCCTCTCAAAACATTTTTTGTTTTTCCTTTTCTCTTTAAAGCATTCGTCCATATTCGGTCCCTTTCCTGATGCTCTGCGTTCTCTTGACATAATTATGTAAGGACATGTATATAAATCTCATTATGTCAAACACAATTTTTTTCATATTCTTATTGTTGCAACAATGAAATGATCGTTTTGTTGATTAAGATCAAACTGTACAAATGGTCCGTTTTGAAATTGTTCAGAAATCATTATTTCACCCCAGAGTGATTATTTAGAATTTATTTAGTCGTTATTCTGAAAGAAAAAAAAAGGAATTGTTCAGAAATCATTATTTCATCCCAGAGTGATTATATAGGATTTATTTAGTGTTTATTCTGAAAGAAAAAAGATGAATGCCTACTTTATGTTTTCCAAATTGCTAATAGATTTGTCCCTTTAAGGGAACTTTGTTTCCAGTACGTGTTATGATTTACACAGCCTACTTGGCGTAACATTTTGATAGCTCCGAAGTAACCTTTGAATGATATAATGTCGCCTTTGCTACATACAAAAATAACGTTATACAGCTTCATAAAATGTAAGCTTTCTTAAAGATACTTAAACTGCCTTATATCCCTCGGAAGGAAGAACATCCGAGGATATGTTAAATATTTCTATCAAAGAAATTACATTCAAACAGCGTGACCAATTTAAATACTTAGACACTTTAATCTCAATAATGGAAGGAATAAAATTGAAGTACAAGTACATGTATCATAAACAATTGCACAGGCCAAACTGACTTTCATAAAAAAAAAATTGATTGAATCTTCATGCATACAAAAAGAATAGCCATTCAATACTGTATTGAATCCTAAAGAAACATAGTAAACTGAAGGCAGCTGACATGTGGTTCCTGAGGAGAACGTTCAGAATCGTGTGGGCAGCAAATAGGTACTAACAAACAATTCTCCAGAAAGCTAACACACACAAAAAATATTCATAAATAGCATTCATAGATGCCAAGCAATTTTTTGAACATGGTAGACACCAGTTCAAAGCAAGTTAATTCATTTGATATTTGGAAACAGCCTATGTTGACTGCCTCGGTATTTATAATTGGGAATCAACATATATTTTAATAACCTATCAACGTTTTTTTTTTTTTTTTTTTAAGAGCACAGATTTCATTTCCTGTTTAACGAATTGTTTTTACTTTTGTTTTGTTTGTCTTTTAGAAAAAAATAATTCCGCAATAATTTAGTGTTCTTGCATGTGGTATTTAGCTTGAAGTTAGTTTCATTAAACAACAACAACAGCAAAAACAACAACAACAACAACAACAACAACAACAACAACAACAACAGCAACTACAACAACAACAAAACAAGTAGACCTACTGTATTCGTATTCGAAAAGATAAAATAACCGGTTCTGGGTATTTCAAACGTGTTAAATACTCGGTCCTATAACATCGGGGCGGGGATAAAGGTGAAATTATGAAAAGGCTCTAAAGGATACATTGTGCAGTGCGGTATTGGTGCTAAAAGCAACACCCGCTACGATGTGTGGGACCTGATGTGTAGTGCCCTATTCAGGTTGTGAAAATAATAAGCCTTCTGATTTTAAGCCGCAGGGAGCTGGGTCTGAGAGACATACCCATTGAGGTTTTTGAATGAACGGACACTCTATCCGCTCTATTTATCCCAATGCCGGTGGGAGTATTCGTTCAAGTGTGGGTGATCTTGTATAATAGAAGTCTTGCGATAACGGGGTCCATACAGACAAAGAGGACTATAGGGAAGGAAATTTGCATATATCGACGTCCAATCATAGCTCTTTTCTTAACTTACTGCGCCAATGAACGTTCACAAAAACTCGGGTCGGGATTATGTCATCCATTATCATCGTGTGGAACGCAAAGCCTGGAATCTGTGCTGACGGGGGTGCGGTAACCTGATCGGGATGATAGATTTGAGTCTTGGGAATGGGGGACCCTAGGTGTGGACACTGGTCAAGGAATGGAATAAACTGCTACGGTCAAGTTGTTTGGGTGTTTGGCTGTCTGAATAGCTGGGCTCCGCGATTACTAGATAAGGCGATCTCGGTGGGCAAGTTTCCGTGGTATCAAGGCGGAAGCGGAAGGCGGAGACGAAACTCGGTGGGCAAGTTTCCGTGGTATCAAGGCGGAAGCGGAAGGCGGAGACGAAACATTGAACACAGATATATATATATATACATATATATTAGATAGAGATAGGGAGAGAGAGAGAGAGAGAAAGAAAGAGCGAGCGAGAGGCGAGAGAGATAGAGGGATGGAGGAAGAGAGATACATTAATATTGTGAGCGTGTGTATGGGAGGTGTTTTGAGTGTGAAAGAGAGCAGGTATGTGTACAAGAAAGACAAAAGTAGTAGACGTGTAGAAGAATTGAAGTGAGTCATAACAAGGGACGACGCGTTCCTGTTTATGTTTTTAATACAGGTTTTTGAAAGCACGATATAGAATATTAAATAGAGTCCCATTGACTGACTCCCACACGAAATCAGATTATATAAAGAATCACTTTAAAATAGACATGGATTGTGCAAATTTCTAGTCTAATTCAGCTCTTTGTGTATTATACGCATCAACAATGCCATTCACGACCATCGAAAATTAAATAAAACGTTGGTTGTCGTGATTGAACAACCACATTATTTCAACTAAAAATTTAAAATAGCTTGAAAAGATAAAATCGGCACTTATCGGGGGTGGATTAGCTTTCAAAACTCTGTTTGTTTATGATAAAATAATCGTCTCTATTTAAAATTCCAAATGAAAGTTGCTATATGAGGAGAAAGAACTCAATAGGCTTTACAATAATTGTAGTTTTTCTTCTTCCTCTGACGAAATGCAAACATGTAGAGGTTTTCCCACCCAGCTGACTTCAATTGTTAGTAAAAATAATAATATTAAATCGAAGGAATGTTGGGATAGGCCCCAGGTAAAAAAAAATGTATGTAATCACATACAAACCTCATGTTTAGTATTCAAAGGCCAAAGGGGCAGATTAAAATGGAACATTTACTATTTATGCAATCGCAGACAGTTCAGATTTTGTTAAATCGTGTGAGTTGGCTGACCTTGTTTTTTGTATTTTCTTTTTTTCTAGAATAACAAAGTGTTTTAATTCAAAAATTACGTCGGTTAGAAGGAAAATAATCTGGTTTTTTTTTTACTTTTGAGATGTGTGTGTATAGCAAAAAGAAAACAACAACATCAAACAAACATAAAAACACAATAAGGCAAGGCTATGCAATTTAAAGAAAAAACATAATTTCAGCAGAGAAGAAAAGATCGATTTATTTTAATAGTTGTCATAACCACATATCACTTTGCTTTGAATAGCACAGGAGCGAGTTAAGGTTAGGTTTAAGAAGAACTAGGCATTAAACGTACAGGTCTGCTTGATGCAAAGTGAATAGACTGCAGCATGTATATCCTCACCTCAGTTATGTGTTGTCCTATCTCAAATTATTGTGGAAGATTTAGAGTAATTTATAAATGAGATAGGATATTACAGAACTGAGTTGACGAGATGGATACTATTGGGATTGGTTTCAACAATCGGTAAAGGGCCTTGTTTTCATCCTCAAGATAAACCTAACCAAAAATAGACGTGTGCGAAGATAAAGAAACCGGCGATTTGAGATTCTCAGACCATAAATGCAAATTTTAAGTAGGAAATCTGAGTGGGTTGGGGACACTATGAGTGTAGAAAAACACTGTTTGACTGCACCCTATGAACCACTCCCATCGTAAGATCTCTGTTTATAAGCTTAATAATAACTATTGTGAAAGGCTCTTAAAATGGTAGACCGGAGTCTTTTGTGGGGACGTGTGGCGTCGTTTCAAATAATCGATCTTCGATAACTGAATATTTGCTAAGAAGAAAAAAAAAGGAAAAGAAATGCCAGATTTCAAAGTTATAATTATATATATGGCGCTTTTAAACCGAATGGTGGGAAAAAGAAAAATTGAGATTCATGTAACCTAAAGCAATTTCTTCTGAAAATGAAAAAAAGATCCAATCACTAGAAATATCAGTCTATCTCTAACTAAAAATAAATACGAAGAAACTCTATGTTAATTGTTTATCTGTTTTTTAACTAATTGCTTAAAGTATGATTGTTGCAACACTCGACCTAAATGCAAGAAGTATTCACCGCCAACATTAAAAAATGAAAAGAAAGATTTCCTATGATACCTTTGAGAGAGGCACAAGAAAAACTTTAGAAGTTTAAGTTTTTGTTGTAAAAAAAGACAAACAAAGAAAAAGGAAACAACGTAAGGATTTAAGAAAAGCTTTACTTTTTGTGTTTGTTTTCAAGGAGTCATGATTATGTATATATATAAACCAAAAAGAAACACATCATCATCATACAATAAAATTGAGTAAATATAACATTTTAGTACGAATATGTACACAGCCCTTGCCAAACCATTTCCGCACTATTCTCGAAAAGTTATTCTATTTCACACTGTCTTGGTCTATCATTTTTACAAAGATAACCCCCTTCTCTCCGCCCTTTTTCCCATTTCATTATTCAATTATTTCAAAATATCATACCATATGAAAGTTTCAAATTTCTTCTTTCTCTACTGCAACAAACTCTCCCATTTTGTGGGTAAGAAAGACCCCACCCCCTCACCTACATTTCGCCACTTAATACCCGTAGCCTAGAGAAATTGAAGGAAATAAGATTTACAATAGATTACCATACCTCGCAATAAAGGCAGTAAATCTTTTACTGTACACTAAACAGTTGGACTTCAACGTATGTCTATCAGTTAGGCAACCTTTAAGTCCGTGGAAATAGTCGTTGGACCGAACCTTAATTTGTTTTACATAGAGATCTTTAACCGATCCTCTATACCTGACTTGATCAGTAATGTAGAACTAAAGTTCTTATCGTGAACGTGGGGGTTTCTTTTAAAGTCTTCAACAAGAAAGACGAATGGTTATGCAGTATGTTGTTTTGTTTTCTATACCAAACAATACCTGTCCGGATCTTAGATCAGGTCGCTTCTGGGGTTTCTTACCACATGTGTTTAACTTAGAGGGAATTAGTCAATCCTCATTACACAATACTCAAGGATTAGGATCATTCTGGGGTAGTAAGTACAAAGCCTTTTTAATATTAGATCGCCCACTATGATTAAGTTGTTTTGTTTGTTTGTTGTTGTTGTTGTTTTTTTTAATAAAAGTCAACTTTTATGTGTCTGGGTAAAACTTTACAAGACTAAACTGAAAGTGAATGTTTAATTACAATTGAAATGTTTTAAATCATGGCTCGACGTTATTGTGGGAGTTTAAAAAGTTAATTGTGTAATGCTTATTTTGACTTTGTTAAATGAGAGTCAACACTATAATTATTCTCAAGTAACGTGCAAGTGACACTTCGCAAACATTGGCATACCTGGTCCCATTCCCTTTAAATGCACGCCTAAAAGGTTGGGTTTTTTTTTACATTTAATATTGGTAATATCCGATGTTTTTTGTTACTGATTTTTGGGGAGGTTTTGGATAAAGATAATAATGTGCAACGCTGAACATATTTAACTACGAAAAAAGATTAATTAAATTTGATCATTATTTTTTGTAACTTATTTCATCCGTGTAATATTAGTTTGGCACCACGAGAGTATCCTGGACTGAAAAGTTGCAGTTTATGACTACAAGACGGCGAAATTATGGCGATCCCCTGTTAATCTTGAGGCTACCAGTTATTCAAGGGACCAGGGGCTTGGGGGAATTTTACTGACGCAGTCCAGTTATCTGTGACATTCTGTTCAATTAGAGCAGTTTGTCTCAAAGGCTGAGTGACTAAGTGTCTTGTCCATTCAATAATTATTGGAATCGTGCAGGTTCATTTCAGTGAGCCCAAGTGAAAATCGTCAGAATCTGCAACTATCAGAGATAAAACCATAGTATGCTCTTTCCGAGCGCGACGTGGTTTAGATCTACATCGGTGCGCGGAGAGCAGGGGCAGACTATTTCCAAGTTTCAACATCGCGCGCAGTGCTCAGTAGAGTCCCCTTCCACCAAGGTGGGCTAATGCGAATTTGCCCAACCTCCTTGTAGTATTCCTAATACAAAAATTGGACTTTGACCCTAACGCTTTCTATGTCTTCATAATAAGCCAAGTGGGGCTAGCCCGACTTGGCTAATTTTTCTGATGTTTTTTAACCAAATCCTTTTATATTTCTTGAAGTAATAACTCTAGGCCTCTACATTGATTCAAACAAGTCTTTGGTGGTCATTTTAATTTAAACATGTACATATAGACCCCCTATTATTAATAAAATCATCACATTTATTGTTTTTAACCTAAAAGTTTAAAACCAGCAATGAATTAAATATACTTTAGCATTAGTGCAAACAGGCAATACAATATGACTGAAGGTTGAGTGTAAGGCATTCCACAGAGGGATGGGCCAAGGCGGTGTCATTTTCAGGCATCTGAGAAAATTTGGGTTGCCGTCTATCCACAGTTCACAGTTCCACACACACAAAGTTCAACCAGACACACAGACAGTGAAGTTAGCCTAGGATCTCTGGTTCAACCGTTCTTAGCCTAAACCCCCACCCCTCACACACATTCACTTTTTTTGGTGCTTTTTAGGGTGTGTAATTGTTGCATTGTGAAGTTGTGCACTGCATTGTCACTTGTCAGTAATTGTTGCTGTCGGTATTGTGAGATACTGCTCCAGAATACTGTAATTATTTGGCTTTTTCATTGTGATATAACTAGATCTAGAATCTACCTACCTGCACTGGCTTTATTAACATTTAACAACGCAGGAATTTATCGCTGAGTGTTAGGATTTAAATAGTTTTCAACTTCAAAGTCTTGTCGAGTTGAGCTCCTATATAGAACAGAAAGATCAACACCGCCGTCGCAATTAAGTAAGGAACATCATTTTCATCATCATCATCATCATCATCATCATCATCATCATCACCACCATCATCATCAGCACCACCACCACCACCACCATCATCATCATCATCATCATCATCATCATCATCATCATCATCATCATCATCATCATCATCATCATCATCATCATCATCATCATCATCATCATCATCATCATCATCATCATCATCATCATCATCATCATCATCATCATCATCATCATCACCACCACCACCTTGCCCGACCTGTTTTTTAAGGCACCAGCCGCCACTGGTCATTTGTATTAATTATTAAATAGTTGTTTCTAATTTGGACTTATTTCTGTGACATTCTGTTCAATTAGAGCAGTTTGTCTCAAAGGCTGAGTGACTAAGTGTCTTGTCCATTCAATAATTATTGGAATCGTGCAGGTTCATTTCAGTGAGCCCAAGTGATCCAATTGGCTCTTTAATTAAATAAACAAACAAAATTCACTGCCGAACTGGCTTTGGTGGTAGAGTGTTGAGCTCCCCATAGTGAAATAGCCGGTATCCCCGCACTGTTTATGTGGCAGCCTGTGAAATTGAAAGACTTTTATCATACGATAAGACCGCCATGAATCTTGGCTATAGGCGTCAAGAAACCAGCCAACCAAAGAACTACATGTTTATTTCCTCAGCGCAGTCGACAGTTTTGCACGGTGCGCTTCGACCGATTTACAATAGTTTATCGTTATTGTTATCTTTTTCATCTAATCCATTTCTATTATTCCGAAGCTGGTGCTGCAAGAAGTATGGGTGCTCTATGTCATGCTCGCATGGCATGGAGCCGATCACGCAGTGAATCCATTCATTAGAATACAATTTATTTTAACTCTGTTTCTTTTAAATAGTCTCTTTAGATCTGGAAGAAGAATAATTTATAATGATATCGCGGGTATACCTCTGTAACTGCACAAAACGAGTAGACCAGTTACAATAATTATTTTGCCCGTAGACCCGCCATATTAAACTCTTTTGTTAAGATAACTATGTTGATACTATAATAAGCCTGATTTTATTGGAAGTTATATGCTATGTACTTATTATTCTTAATATGTCACGACCAAACAAAATTGAGAGAAAAAGACGACAAAAAGAAAGTGAGTGAGAGAGACAGAAAGAGATAAAAGAGCAAGAAAGGGAGATAATAATAGAAGAGAGAGAGAGAGAGAGAGAGAGAGAGAGAGAGTGGGGAGAGAGAGAGGGACGGGGACAGAGAAGAGAGTGGTGGAGAGAAGATAAGAATTGAGAGAGAGGGGGGAGGAGACACGGAATAGAGAGAGGAGGAATGGTTAAGAGAAAAGGGGAAAAAAAGAAGAAAAAAAAGGGGGGTGAGGTGGTATCACAAGCAAAGGAAGCAGTACCAGACTCCGGACTTGCCAACCTAACATACCACCAAAGTGTAGGCATAGAAGTGTAAGTAAAAACTTGGAAATACGCTTTTTTGTGTACAGGTGACAGGCCTGAGACTACCCGTGTCCGTCTGGAGCTGGTGTTTGCTTTGGTGTTGGTCATTTTAGATCATGATAACCCGATTCAACAAAGTGAAGTGCAAAGTGCTTTTGTTCTCGACAAGACACGCCTGGACTATCGGGGAACATACCCAGGTTACTCAGAAAAAATGTAATACTTGTCATCAGGAACCGTTGGACCGAAATTCAATAATGCATGAGCTCTGAGCATTCCCTGTTTTTCTTTATCTCATGTACTAAGTTGACATCCATGACGTTGTATTAATTAAAGATTTAGGGTAGTAGTCACAACTGTGTTACAAACCTATATTCTAGACTACGGGTAATTTAATATAGTAGTAAAAAATTCCTTAGTCGGGGGTCTAAGCTTATACCGGTACACGTACTATTGATTTACTTACTACTCTAAAATTTTAACGAAAACTAGTATGCCTTTATTTCTTAAGTTTCATCATTAGAAATTTCTTTTCTCCGCAACTTGTAATTGTCACAGTTATTTGTAAGGGCGGCTTTGTTAAACTTTCGAGAAAAGTTTTAAAACAGAACAATCAACCAAGTAAAGGGCTACAGACTATAATGTGTTGGCAGGAAAATATTTATGATAATATTTATTATGAGAGTTGATGATGCACCAGCTCATAAGCGCATTTAATGTTGTCAATTTTAATATTTTACAAGTTTTTCAGTGACCTACTCATCTAGAACTAAAACATATTTCTAAGTCTGTGCCATCCAATTTTCTTAAGATCTGATTTGTCATTAAATATACGAACATTTTACTGTTCTTTACATAAGACAAAAACAAATTTAAAATTAGTAGTATAGGCATACATAATGCATATTTTAATGGTTTTAATTTCAAGTTTAATCTAGTGCACGGCCATCGACTTCGATGTAGCATTATTTTCATCATCTTAAGGCCTACATGGGGTAGAACATGAAAAGCCCTTAAGATGACTCCTTGCCAACTGTTATGGTAAGCGGCATCCCATCCAGAAATGTAGCTTTTAAAATTCATCGCCATGTTTTGAATAACGGTCGATGGATTAGGTGTCTCTTATTTTAGGTTTCATGACGAAGAGCAGCTTGAAGAGTTTGCACTGAGCTTTACCATAAGTGTTTGCTGGTAGGTCCACTCAAGTTCCACCCTGGGATCAAACATTGGGCTGTCATAGAACCCTGCACCACGTTTACGTTCGTTGGATCTAAGACACCTGCTAGTTTTCTCTCAACCTACAACCACTACGGCGCTCAGCTTGTTGGCAAACATGGGCGCTCCGTGTAACAGACTGACATTTTTAGCTAGCCTATGTAGCAAAGTCAGGTATCTTGAGGTTGGATGTTGTTTTTATCATCATTTATTATCACCACTGAATCTAAAATGACTTTGTAGAGATTAATTTCACTGATTTTTTAAAGCCAAATTCTCAAGGAAATTGTTAACAATGATAGGCCGTTAATTTAGCACACACACACACACATTATTTACAAACGTAATTATAGAGTATTGACTCGGCCATGACAGTATGTTCCTGCATTACGAAGTATAATATAATAATTATACGAATCAATCAAATTACGCACACTACAACTTTCCTCCATAATAATGTCAACTCCACAAGATAATTATGATAAACTTAGAGTTAAAAGACTTGTCCGCCACCTGTCTCTGTATTCTTTATTTCCGCTGATCCTCCTCACATTTTAAAATTGAGATAAAAAAAAAAGTTCACGTATCATAATTTAATTTCTTCTTTTACAAATTGTGGTGGTACTATTCGTCTATTAGCCTGGAGGCAGACGTATCAAGCTTACGTTAGATTAAATGCTTGATGTCATGGTAAGCTTACATGTAAGCTTACTAAATTAATGTCAGAGTCCTAACTAAACGCATAAGCTTAGTTTAGGTCGTTACATTAGCTCGTATAATTTTATATTATTCAATAGTTTGCATGTTAAAGGGGCATGTAGAACTAGCCCCCTGAAAATAATCCTCGAGTTCGTAAAAACGAACCCGGTCACATTATAGTCTGACAATGATTAAAATGTAGTTAATGGGTCTACCTGATAAAGAAATGGTTGTAAATCTAGTTTTGCAGTACTTGCATATTAAATATAAAAAAATAATTTTGATAAAAAGTTCCTGCTTTTTTTCTTCTTTTTTGTTCCGAACAACCTTTAATTTTATTTATTTAATATTTAAAATTTTAAATACTGAAGAATTTATGCTTTTTATTATAGATAATACGTTTTTTATTGAATGTTAGAATGAAATTAAATTTATAAGGGGGAGTAATCATAAACACAAGCATCCCAATTTTACAAGGGAGACTATTCTTGTTTTATTAACCAACAAATTTAAAAAAAAAAAAAAAAAAAAAAAAAAAGGAAAAAACCTGCTCCTGGGCTGTCTCATAGTTGATCATTCTGGTTAGATTTGTGAAATAGATCTATCCATTTTAGGTACGAGTCTCATAGATTTGACTAGATCTAGATCTAGTTTAGGTCCACTGGATTCTGCAAGATAGTATACAACAATTTTTTTTACATCTAGACCTACAACAAACTTAAGTTCTTTTTTTTTTCCTCATATTTATCTGGATACCATAGATGATAAAGACAAAATCCCTGCTACATAATATTCATACACCATTTTAATGCTGTTTTGTACGTTTTAACAAATCATTTTTTTTTTAATTAGGCCTTTTGTTGTTGTTTTTTTTTGCTCCAACTTCAAAACTTGTCTTTGCTGTAATCCTAGATCTAGATCTAGATCTAGACACAATGATTTTTATTACCTTTTTTATTAACAAACTGTAGGCTATGCCTGTCTGCATGTTATCTCTCTCTCTCTCTCTCTCTCTCTCTCTCTCTCTCTCTCTCTCTCTCTCTCTCTCTTCTCTCTATCTTTCTCTCTCACTTTCTCTTCTCTCTCCTCTCCCCCCCCTCTCTCTTTCTCTCTCTCTCTCTCTCTCTCTCTCTCTCTCTCTCTCTCCTCTCCAGCCCAGTGGCTAGTTGAACGTTGGTCTCCAGATCGAGAGGTCCGCTGTTCGAATCACACGATCAGTCACAATAGTAATTGTTTGATTTCTGCTCACGTTACTGGTTGTGATCTATCCATCCATCCATTTATCCATCTATATCTCTGTCTATCCATATCCATCTATCCATCTACCCATCTATCCATCCATCCATCCATCCATCCATCCATCCATTTATCCATCTATCTATCTATCTATCTATCTATCTATCTATCTCTCTATCTATCTATCTATCTATCTATCTATCTATCTATCTATCTATCTATCTATCTATCTATCTATCTATCTATCTATCTATCTATCTATCTATCTATCTATCTATCTATCTACCCTGACTCCTCTTCAAACCAAGACATCTTTCAATTCTTCCCACATGTGATTTTTAACGGGCACTTGCAGTTTTCCTTTACCAATGGATAAAACGTTTATAAATAGCTTTGTTCATCGCAAAGGCACCAACCATGCTTGGGCTGTTTATTTAGACACAATGCACCAAACTCTTAGTTTCCTTTTAATCGCAGTAGGAAATCACGGGTTGAAAATAAGATGGTTTTATTTTTAGTCAATCGTTCAGGAAAATACAAAAAGACATTCTTATAAAAAAAGGTCTATGATTGCCAAACCAATGTCACATAGATAAATGTATTATAAATCGATGCATACCACGTTTCGGTTTCCCTCGATTGTCTTAGAGAACCCAAACCATTAGAATAGTTATGACCGCCATACTTTCCTCAAATACGGTTCTGTGCTTCGTGAGAACGATGACAAAAGTCATACAAGATGTTTATCTAACCCCCTATCCCCGAAATGTAGGCTACATGGGTATAACGTACATGGGGCAATCCATCAAGTATTCTTTTTGTTTTTGTTTCTGTGGCTACATAATAGAGCCGTGAAAAAAAAAAAGGGGGGGGGGGGGGGGGGGTTTCACACTCGCAAAAGGGCGCATAGTTGTTCAAGGGTAGAGCGCCCGCTGTCTAATCGGAATGGTGCAGGTAACATCCCCACTCTAGCCACTGTGTTTCGACTGGTTGGATCGTTTTCAGGATGGGTCCGGCGAAGTCTTGGGTAATAGTAGCGGCTATTCAGCTGCGTGGTCCCGGCACGGTGAGGGGATTTTATTGAAGCATTGGAAAGGTTAAAGAGGAGGACAGCTTCGCTTTTTCTTAGCAAAAATTTTACCTAGAGTGCAAATGAAACTGAATGCCTTCGGGGGTGGATTAGCGAGGTTAGAAACAGATATTCTACTTGCACCATGAATATCAATATAAAAGTCTTGTGGAATAGATCGAAGAGATTATTTTTCCCATTGAGCAAAAAAAAAAAAAAAAACAAACAATTCCACTTCTATTTACGACAAAATATGTATTTGGAACGATACTTTAATTTTAGATGTTGGACACAATGACTGTGCTTTGCGGTTAAAATTATAAAAAAAAAATTGACAAAGAGAGCAAGAACAAATAAATATTTATAACAAAGACAATTATGGTTTTAATGACAGAAAATCAGGCTTAATTCTTGATGTAACAGACACAATGTAGCATTTCCTATTATCAGCCAGAACAGTTAGAACACATGCATTACGTGTGGTTAACATTTAATGAAAAAGTAATCGACACTTACTTCGGCACGCCCACGGTACGATGAGGTGATTCAAATCGCAGGCCTCTTGAATAAATAACAGATTGTCCATTTATTCACGTGGATGCCATTTTGTACTTTAAGGAGGACTGCATAAAGCTTTTTGGCACCTATAGATTAGATTATGGTCGGCATAGATGTCTGTGCAGAATAAATGGAGATAATGTGTGTGTGTTTTTGTTTGTTTTGTTGTTTTTTTTTTGTTTTTTTTTTGGGGGGGGGGGGGGGGGGGGGGGTGGGTTAGGTTGAGACGTTGCCGAATCGAGTGTTCAAGGCGTTCAAAAGAAGGTTTATTGTTAATGGAATCGAGTCGAGGGTAGTGCGCAGGGAAAGAGTGATCGAACGAAAGGCTTAGAGCACCCTTATATTGTCAACTGAACCGTAAAGAGATATTTCTTTTGGACCATACCTGTCTCAGACCTAAAAACAACACAGTTGCTCTAAACTAGGGTTTTATGTTCCGTTACAAACAGCCTACCCGATTCGGGGGAGTCAAGAGGGTAAGATAACGGACAATAGTTGCTTTGAGGAGTGTTGGCGGTAGGATAGGCCACCGGTCAGGCGCACTTCACAACCGGTTGGTACATGTACTTTTATTGCGCTGCAAGGCTTGTTATGGTTCTCAAGAGCTCTCTGTGTCTCTCACAAGGTCTATAGAACAATAACGATGGGTGCAGTGTTTAACGAGAATCCTATAATAGTGTGACAAAATCCAATAGGCCCAGCGCTTACTCTTGAACTACCTTTTAAGGGGGAGCTAATCGGCCCTTACCGTAACACGATTTTTCACAGAACAGGTATTGGAATCTTAAGTAACAAGAACTTACTTGAAGACTACCGTTTCACGGTGATCTATTGGTTGTCAAATAAGAGCACAAGACAATTCTGTCATGCCTGAACGCGCCTTTCACTAACTTGGAATTTCTGCAAGGTTCAGACATCCAGTTTTGAGTTAGGGGTTGCCCTTTTCGCCTACCTATTCGGATTTCCAACTTCTACCACAACCATTGTTTAGATTGGCGCTCAGATAGCTATAGCAAAAGTGGCTTTGGTTATGGTAGATTGCCAACTAGGTTCAATGTTGAAGGCAATAACAACTATCCCTTTGACACTAGTTCGTGCTAGCATTCCTGATGTAAAATATCGATACTATTATACTCA
The DNA here is from genome assembly GCA_003991915.1 of Elysia chlorotica. Classification (NCBI taxonomy): domain Eukaryota; kingdom Metazoa; phylum Mollusca; class Gastropoda; family Plakobranchidae; genus Elysia; species Elysia chlorotica. The sequence goes on from RQTK01001108.1 coordinate 49,013, forward strand.
TGAAAAAAACAACCATCTTGCCTTCGATCTTTGAAATGACCGGTCCTCTACATCAATAACGACAGACAATTTAAACAATCAATTACTTACTGGCAAAAATTCATGAAACCAATACAGTTATGATTAAAACGAATAGTTAATTGGGTTTTTTAGGATCTGAGTAATTTTCTATCGCATTTTATTGCATGTTTGAAAAGTAAATACATGTATATTACGTTATTGGCGAAATCAAAAATCACCTTGATTAACATACTAATGAACCCAAAGAACATACAAAAGGCGTCGTTAGAGATTATTGATGAAACATTGCACTTTGTTTTGATTATTTTAAGCTCATGAAATGTCTGTTGAATTACATTAGGTGTGATAATGGGTGTCTTATGACACAGCCATGCAATTATATAATTATGGAAGTTCTCGAGAAAATCATTTTCGGAACTCTGTTAATAACCATATACCACATATACATTGAGTTTGAAGCATATTTTTTCAGTTTGGTATCAAGGGTTCTTCAATGTGAGATCATAAACTTCCTTAAGGCATTTTTAAATCAATAAAAAATAATCTGGCATTGATTAAAACAAATTTGTTGTTTTCCAACACTCATGTTAACTGTTTTCGCTTCGCAGCCCTTGGCCGTAAAGACGTAGGGGGTACTTAAGTTCACCAGCTATCGGGAATAAATCCAGACACAACATTTACAAGAAACGGCTCATTGCCTTCCACCTTACAAATTATTAATAGAGTTGGCTTCACATATGAATTACTTGCGTGCAGGCATGGTCTATAAATAAGCGTCTTTAAAACATGGTCCTAGATTTTCTGGGTGAAATCATCGAAGCTCTATGATTTATTGCTCGATCTTCTATGCCCTAATTCAATTCAACTTTTTAAGGTTGTTAAACATGAAATTAAAGCTAGTTTAAGCGTCAACCATTTATTGTATTCATATTCGGAAGCTTCATTTATCTGTGCGTAAAGTCATAAGTATTTTTCATACTGGTACCCTGCATAAGTTATAAGGAAAAAAAAATATGAAACCCTAATACATCCTCACAAGAGACGTTACATGGCAGCGAAAAGGACATGCGCAGAAAGAAATACAACTTCTGCTATGACGACAGAGGTCAACATCCCGTTAAACGACTAGAATAACAACAAAAAAGCACTCTCTGGTGAGAAGTACACAACTGTATTTAGTAATCTGAAATGTGCAGTTTCATGCAATGTACTAAAATGTTAAATACGAGTGGCGTAATTATTTGGGGAACAGAGAAATATCTCTCTCCCGCCGACTCTCTCTCTCTCTCTCTCTCTCTCTCTCTCTCTGTGTCTTTAACGTCTCCTAGGTGTCCACAGAGGATCCTGCATTTCTCTCTATCAGTATCACTAGCATTCTGTCTATCTCTATATCTACCCCTTCACCAATGAGTGCTGTATACTTGCTAACGAACTTAACTTCAATTTAAAACCAAACAATACGTCTCACGTATTCAAGTTATAGGCTATCAGGAACAATAAACATATTTGAAAATCGACAGAAACAAAATGTGTGCCTGCTTATAATGTTATGTCAATGCAATGATGACGATTAAGCCACGAGACTGTGAAAATAATAATTTATAGCTAGAGGTACGTGAATATCTCACAATACAAACGGGCAAAAATTCACTGAGGCGTATGATAATCGCTATAAAACGAGAGCAAACTGTATCACTAGAGCTATAAACGCCCTTGCCTCTGACACTTAATGCAACGATGCTTCCCTGAGGAATTGTCATGTTTAACTTTATAAACACGCCACCCAAAAATATGAGCAGGGGGCTCAAGGGGTATTAGTGTGCCCAAGTACACACTCTTTTTAGGATGATGGGTATATTAAAGCGACATACTGAAAAACAAGTTTGTCGTGCAGAACGGTTGATTTATTTCCTATGTGTCTGTGTGTGGTAATGAATATGTTATGTGTTTGTTTGTTGTAGTCTATAACTCAACCACGTTTATCTATTTTTCAAACAAATATTAACTCTTTCAATAAATCTAGACACATCTTGTTTAGCCCACTTAGACATTATCATTAAGTTGTAAAGATATCAACATAATTATTGTTATGCTTAAGATGGTGATACCAATGATTGGTCATATTTGGGATAACGACAGCTATGCCGCAACATGGACAGCAAAAATGTTCAGGCAAACTGTAGCTAAAGAAACAGGTTGTCAAATTTTAACAAGATTCCTTTCACCATCATAACTATATAACTATAATTATCATCATCATCATCATTCTCGCATCATCATCATCATCATCATCATCATCATCATCATCATCATCATCATCATCATCATCATCATCATCATCATCATCATCATCATCATCATCATCATCATCATCATCATCATCATCACCATCTCATCATCGCATCCTTTTCAAAATTTAATGATTGTTATGTCTCCTGTCCACTTTTTATGTTAATTGCCATATAATTATAAGCTTAAGATAGATAATTGTAGGCACCTGTAAAATATTAATGAGGCAACTTTCTATAATAATTGACTGGAATTGGAACCAGAGTTACAAACGTATAAACTTAAAGAAATCGTTCCAGAAATAAAAGACAATGGAAAGCCAAGTTTAGAGAGAACAAGGCGAAAATAATAATTGCCGAATTTTCGGGCAACCATAATAACTATTCATTAACATATCAAAATGTATATGATTCTTAAAACGCATATCGATGTTTCTATCTACTTACCGGGTGGGTTATCCAATAGGCTCATGGAAAATACAAAATTGTAGCGTCTCCAAAACCTTTTCCAAGTTCGTGGGTTCTTCCGCGACGAATACAAAGAAATCTACCAGCTTGGCATTCTGAAACCCGAAAACATACACTCTAACTACCACTTATTACATTTGAATTTTTTTTTAAATATAGAGCGTGTTCTTCCTGGCAAACCGCGCCGAGAATCTTGATTTTGATGACAAACACCAGGAATGTTATTATTTTCAGAACAGGCGCAAGTTCCCACCTCTCAGTTCTCTCGCTTGAAAGTCTGTCACTCCGTCTTTCCCCTGCTGGGATCGCTGTGAATAGTCTTGGGGACGTAGATTTTAGGCTGTAGTGTAGTTACTGTTTGCCTCCGTTCCTGACCTTTCGACACAAACCCAAGCACCTCCTGGGCCTTTGCTTATTCACGTCTCTGTTCTTTCAAAAACTTTTGAATTTTGGTCTAGATTTAAAATTAATTATGTTAGCCGCTGTCTATAAACCGTGGGAGTAGCCTATTCATTTAAAATGAGGAGACTGGAAAAATTAGTCTACATATACATTCTTCGCAATTCACATGACATACTTTTATTTCTTATAAAATCTTTGTTTCGTGTTACGATCTCTCATAGGAAACTAAGAAAATGCATATAAAAAAACAACAACAACGATCTTCAAAGAGGTTAATGACACAGCATGTTTGCAAAATCTGGCACCGGCAATAGGCCTACATCCTCGGAATTTTACGAAAGAGATTCACCTGCCACATGGTGACTTTAGGCTGCTACACGGTTCACACGCCAAAACTACAATGGTGTTATTATATAGCGGTATTTTCAGCATGAATCATGGTCAGATATAAAATAAAAGGTTATTATATGCATGGATGGTAGATCGAACATGCTGATGATAGAGAGAGATAGAAAGAATGAGAGGAAGATAGATGGCTAGATAGTTAGATAGATAGATAGATAGATAGATAGATAGATAGATAGATAGATAGATAGATAGATAGATAGATAGATAGATAGATAGATAGATAGATAGATAGATAGATAGATAGATAGATAGATTGACAGATGAATCGATTTTAACATGCGAGAAAGGAAAAGAGGGCGTGAAATTGTAAATAATAAAGAAGTAGCGCTGAACATGCAGCGTTACATCATTACATTGTCCCATAGCAATATTGCAGGACAGTTCAAGCCTTATATTCCTACTGCTTTATACACTTTTTGTTTAAACCTTTGTGTTCCTTCTACAAAAGCCTAACTCACGCAGCAGAATTTTGTGCACCGAGAGTTGAATGTAAACAACCCCCATAATTAAGCTTATTCTATTTATTCACTATCTCATATTCAAAGATTAGAAGGCGAATTTCACTTCTGTTAATATTTTGGGTATGCTCCAGTGATTTCCTACATTTGGGTATGCTCCAGTGATTTCCTACATTGAGGAGAAACAGCAATCTGCATAACAAAGCGTGAATTACAACCGACGCTGTGCCTATATATAAATATATATATATATATATATATGTTTATTTGACCCTACAGTTTGCTGTTTATGTATTACAAAGTAAAAATATTGCAAAACAGGGCTGACAAGTTAATAATTCTTCTCATCTACACTAACTCAACTGATAGGCTTCCGGTGTGTGGCAAGCGCCGTTAAATTCTTGGAACCAAGACTAGAAATTAAACTAATGTTTTCTTTGAATTGAAGGCAACATGGCAGTCGGTGGTTTTTGGTTTGTTGTTTGTTTGTAGTTGGTTGTTTTTTTTTAACCATTCTCTGGCTAGTGTAGGTATTCATTCAATTTATGCACGGAAACAAGGCACATATATATTGAGGACTTCCATCCCCTCTTTATATTGGTGCTCATTCAGATATGAAAGTCATAAAAAACTACGCAATAAATTATTATCGTCTTTTCTCTCGTCCAAGTCGAATATATTTTTTTTTAAGGGAAGCGGTGGTTGCTCAAACAATCAGTTATCGCTCTGGGCTGAGAATTGAACGTCCTCGGTTCAAAACTCAGCTGGTGGCCCAGTTTCCATGAATGATTCTTAGCAAAACATGGGAAGTAAACAACTAATTAAAGTTGCTTTTTACTCAACTGTCTTCAGAACTCTCTATCTTCCGTTATCGAACCCTAAGTCCGTGGCGCTAATCAGCTGCCACTGGTGACTCTAAAGATGTATTGCCTAAAGTTGAGTGGATCAAGGGTGGAATGAGACAAGAGAATTTACGACACAATTCGTCCCTTCCAGTCCCTGCTTTTTTTCAACAACCGGTTCGAAAATAATACTGTTGCACCCAACTTTCATAAAGGTTTCATCACTGCGATGTTTAAATATACACATGTATTTTGAGTTTGGTGCCCAAATTGCCAATGTATAATAAACAAAATAACAGATATGGTCACTGTCCTCTGAAAGTCTTTTTTTTTTAAGCAGGTCCTACAGTGCCAAAAGGGAAATATGAAATAATTTGTTTTTTAAGTACCCAAACCCAGAGCTTTTCAACTCCAATGGATCAATTGAGGGGTCTGGGAAATACAGACATTTAAAATCAGGGAAAAAATAGAACAATTAAAAAAGATAGAGAGCAGGAGACAAAGATGGGGATGTATAGTTGGAAAAGAGAAATGAGGGGAAAGGATTAATAGATATATACAAGGACATAGAGAGAGAGAGAGAGTGAGTGAGAGAGAGAGAGAGGAAGAGAGAGACAGACAAAGAGACAGACAGAGACAAAGCGAGAGACAGACAGACAGAGACACAGACAGACACAGACAAAGCCAGAGACAGAGTCAGTTAAAGACAGCCGGAGAGCGAGAGAAAGTGAGAGACACAGTCAAACAGACAGGCAGAGAAAGGGAGAAAGATGGAGATGAGGGACAGACAGGTATATTATTAATAAAAAGAAGCAAAAAGTAAACATTTTTTCTTCATAATATTTCAATACTTTACATTGACTTTATTTTTCATAAAAGGTATATAACTGGAAATGATATAAGTTTTTTTGTTTCTTGCCATGAAGTACAAGAGTTATACAGGAATGGTATGAACTTCTAGGAATATTTACACAATTAAACATGCTAAAAACTGTAAAAAAAAAATAATTAAAAAAATGCTTATTCACAGAAAGCTTTTAAATGAAAGATGTATACAGTTTTTTTTATTTTTTTTTATTTTGGCATCCGAACATATTAAACACACCAAAATTAATATAATGACTTGGTCAGTTGCTCAAGAGCATGAAAATAATACTAACAAAAAATACAATATATAATTTTTTCTTGTTGATAAATGATTGTGTCTGCATGTGGTCTTTTACTATAACTTGTTCACAAGTTTGGGGACTAGTCCCAAAAAAATGCAACATAAGTCATGTTGTATAGCTGTGTATTTAAATAAAAACCTTGCTAAGGCTCAAAGTATTGGCTCAACCACTGGGGTTTTAGGCATACTAGAATACTGCTGTGATTGCTGCTTCAACCAGAATATCAGTAGAAGTATAAAAGGTATACATGTACTTAAAGGTGAAAAATGAGTGAAGCTACTACAGGTAGATATATACTATTTCAGAATAGATTTAAGTGAATACCCAAGGGTAATCTTTTATGATTACAACATTTTAAAGCATACATTTTTTGTGATTCAAGATAAAAAAAAGTAAGATTTTATAAATTTCAAGCATAGTTTACTGACAAAAACATTTTGTTTATAACATTTCAAAATGAATAAATCACAATTGTGACTTGCAACTTACACATTAGGCCCTACCATTTAGAGTTAATTTGATTTTATTTAAATGCTTATCTGCATATCTGCATTAAGGCAGCTTACTGGTGATCAATCTTCCCCAAATAATTTTCATTTAATTATTTAATGTCAGCAGCTTACTGTGGATTAAAAACATTTTTAGTCATGATCGTTGCATAGTATGGTTGTATGGTTGTTGTATGAGTAAGTATATGGGCAATAAAGCATATAATTAAAAAAAACAACTTTTGATAACATCTATGTAAAAGATAAAAGTAAGGCAGCATCAGTATACATGCATTCTCTTTAGGTGGAAAACACACTATCTCAACAATTTCAAAGATGTGACCAAAAGTAAGAAGTTTGGATATATAAAACTGCTGTTACATTTTACATTTGTGTGGAATGATTATACTTTGGGTTCTAGTACAAATGAAATTCAAATGTAGCCAACCAACTTGACTACAGGGTTTCTAATTAAAAAAAAAAAGAAACAAAGAAAGGGGGAGGGGGTTGATACTAGTTATATGCAACGAGCAAACTAGGTGTTTTATGTTAGGTTCTCATATCAATTATCATTAAATTGGATCTAATCATTTAATTAAAACAGAATGATCTACTAATTGCTATCTTTTAAGGCAAGAAAAAAAAAATTATATATCTGAAAAAAAAAGAAGAACAAAAAAAAAAGGTCATAATATGCAAGATCAGGGCACATTAATTGTTTAACAAGGCCTTTGTAAAATTCATAAAATGTTCATATATTAGAAGTGTATACCTATAATGTAGAACAAGGCAACTTTGCAACTGAATGGTAACAAACTTAAAATATATTGCTATTCTGAAAAGCTTAATAAACAAAAGAGAACATTCATGTTTTCATTGGAACATTACATTTTTCACAATGCGTTTACGATGTAACAAAAACATATAAAATACGCTTTAATTTGATATAATCAAAGAAAACTCATGCACAAATATTGAAATCTAAGCACCATGTGTTTTTTAAAGACACAAAAAATAACAATGTCATTAACACATCACCATCATGATCAATTTTTTCCTTAACCAATGTTTTTCTTTTGCTTGTATATACATGTAATAAAATTATGGTCACTATTTTCTTAAACTTTAAGTCAGCAATTAATGTCATTATTGTTCGAATTTCAAATCAAGGTTTGAAGAGTTTGCATATGGTGTGATTTCTATCAATTCCCATAAGAAAAAATTGTGCAATGCACCTGTGACATGATGTGAAACGTTTATATGTTTTTCAAGATATACATTGAAATATACGCATTTAAAAAAAAAAATCAATCATTCTTGAAGTCTTGAAACATTTGTGTAAAATAAATGATACTAAAGGAAAGACCAGGGAAAATCAATATTGAATAAACATTTCAAATTATGTCGGCTACAATTATGCAAAGATAATGTACAACTAAAATTATGCTGCATGTTTAGTATAGAAAAAAATGAAAAACATGTATCTTCTCTTAGGTGTTTCTTTTGTTCTTCGCTACACTATTCAGGGGTTTCCTGCCTCTGAACAAAAATGTTTACTCATTATACAAGAACTCGTAATGCGTCTCATTTAAAAAATAATTCATGTGAATCATTACTTGCCGATGTGTATTCATTGAGGGCTTTAGACATAAATATACAGCTTCAAACCTAAATAACATAGTATTGCAATAAAAACACAATGAAAAGAAAGAACTTTTTAAAACAAACCAAAGTCTCTAAATTTACAACCTAGCCCTTAGAATAAATAGCAATCAGTCATAATTGTACCTATTCCAAATAGTAAAGAAGTTTTTAAAGTTAAACAGCAAAAAGCAAAAAAATTTAACAATAAGAAATGTGATTCATGATATACATTGAAAAATTATACCATGGATGCATGAAGAGATTGAATTATCAATGCAAAGTCTGTTGGCCATGTCATGCACAGACATAATTTAGAGCACATTATTACAACTGAAAAAATGGAGAGAAAGAGTGAGAAGCAGACAGAGAGAAAAGATGTGGGACGGGCTGGGAAGATGGATCAGTGGAAGCAGAATGATCGACCTGATCGTTAAATGCGAGGATTGAGAGATGTAAAGGGATATGGTCGCCAGCGCTCCATAATGATGATATATAATAATCACAACAATACAAATCATTTGCTTCAAAGTCTGATTAAAATATAAGTCCTGGTGTTTCACACATAAATTTATTGGTATCAGTGCTATAGAAACTAAGACTGTATAATCGTACAATTTAGGACATAAAAACTCTATCTATTCTAACTGTAAGACTAAACACATTATTTTAAATAAAATTGGAGAGTGTAATATACATGCTGGAAATCAGCTTTATCTTATTGAAACTCACTTCAAACCAATTTTACCTGAATTTAAAAAGAAATCCCTACTAAACAGGGTTTATGCAAATATTATGCAATCAAACTTCTTAAAATTCTTGTAACACGCAAAAAGCTGTTACCTTCGAGTGACAGTAAAAAGAGAAATCAGAGAGCGAGAAAACAAATTGAGCATTGAGACTGCATAAAAAAAAAAACATTTGCTTCATACTATTCAAATAGATAAGAGAAGTTAATAATTTAATGGGGGAAAGTTGACCACTCATAAAAAATTATTTATGGCAATATGTGGTCCCATGTGTTCAAACAAAATATGTACTCAAGCCCACCACACAGACCAACAGTTATATTTTGATAGTTATAAAATAATTGTGAACATACAGATTTGTATAATTTCAACTAAAATGAACGCTTTGCAGCCAGACTTAGGAGTTAAAAATGATGAACAAAGATTAAAGTCAACACAACACTGTATATCACAGATGATGGTTAAGCTACCGTTTACCAGCACTGTTTTCGATTAAAGAGGGAGCATGAAAGACAGTTCTTTTTACAGTTTGCTTTCATTAAAAGCCTTTAACATAAAAATATAGACAGCCAAATTATCATGTTGTAAAGAGAAAGAGTGGGAAAAACACACAAATCAAATACCTCCAGCATTTTGGCAATTGCATTATCAATATCTCCAACTAAGTTTGACAGGCAACAACCATCTAATTGATAAGCATTTGCAGAATTTGATCAGTGGGCTGGATCTAAGCAGTAGTGCTTTGAAGCTGTAAACCCTTGTCTGCAAAAGCAGGTGGACAAACAACTTATGGACTAAACATTGCATTATCAACATTGTAGGTAGTAAGACGGCGCATTTTAGTCTTGAAAAAAAATTACAACAAAACAAAGCAACAATAACAAAAAACATATCGATGATTTCATATTAATCAAATCTTTTCACAAGACTTAAATTCAATATTATTTTCCCCCAACATATCTGAAAGAGGCATATATTTTAAATGTTGCAAAAGGCTCAAATAAATAAGAATTAAAACAAATTTAACACCATTATATTATCTTTTAACAAGACAAATGAACAATGGATTAAGGATGAGGCATACGTTGTCATCTTTAAAATGTTCTGCCTCCATATCTTCTAATATGGGGGAAAACGTTTGATATACACATTTCGTGAGAGGGGTAAAGGACACACTTGCATTACTTGAAAGCGTGGAATGATAATGGATAAAGTTTGTGCATGTATTTCATTGATAACATTATAGAAATTTGAAAAATCAAACATACACTTAAGGAAAATTTGAAGATTGTAGTGAGAGAGAAATTTCTTTCTTGATTATCTAACAGTTCTTTTACCACATTCAAATAAAACTATAGATGCCTTAAAATTTTACACAATCAGTCGAACCCTTTGCAGACAACTTCATTTTGATCTGTGTCACATCACAACTGACTTGTTTCTGAGAACAAGATGAAAATGATCAATATATACTACAACATGGAATGTTCAGCTCAAGCAGAAGCTGCCTTCCTCTGACAACAAAACTTGTACATAGCTTTCATAGTTTTGCTTTTTTGTCTTTCAATTACCCGTAATCTTATACTACACTTGCTTTTTAATACCCCTTAAGAATAAAAATTGACCATAAAATACTGTGCAATTCCTCTTTTAATGAACATTAAAGAAATTCATTGAATTCTTCACCCATCCACTGAAGATGAGGGAATCACATGTACTTCCATTGCGTCTCACTTTTTCCAGAACGTTAAAATATATGAGGTGGATCACACAGAAATGAGTTATGACTATATTCACTTCATTGTATTGCAATTGCAGGACATAAAAGGAACATAAAGTGGTGGCAGCTTATTTTTCCGCACTGAGGATTACTTATTGCGCGTAGAATTTTTAAAATGCTTGAATGACATCATGGAAGTGTCAGTCAATTTGTAGAGAAGCCTTTGAGTTATTTGTGTTTTCTGAAATAATCTTCCAATTCAATTCATTGTACTTCTCTCTTCAATATCTTCAGCGAATCAAAATTCCATACACCAACACACATGATGGAGAGTTCGATATTTCAGGATTTCTATTTACAGCCGTTTTGAGTATTTGTCTTAAAGTATTTGTGAAAATGTTGGATGACAAAAAAAAGTACAAAGGTCTCTGAGATGGCTAAGATGTAAAAATTTTTAAATAAAAATAGGTCATCTCGCAGCTCCTGGTGGAAAGGCACTAGCCCAGCTCAAGAGACCATCTGGATTCTGAGGTGATAGAAAAAGAGGAAAACATTATCCATTTCATAAATGGTAAGATCTTAAAGCTTTTTAATTATCCATATAATTAACTTTCTTTCATCCAATTTTATAATTTGTGTGGGTGTGGTTGTGAGTGCGCGCACATGTGTGCTAAGTAAAATGCAAAATTCAAAACTGTTAAACAATATTTTCAACCCAAACACTGTCCCTGAAGTACATGTTTTTTTTATGTTTTTTTTAAATATTTTCAATCATACATCTAAAGTGAATAATTTACCTGCACAGCGTAAAGCATAGCAGCCCATGTATGAAGGTCGTCTTGGTTGTTGAAACCCAAACAATGGCCAAAAGCTCTATAATTAGAAAAATTAATGCAATTAATCAATACTGGAGTAGCCCAAAGAGTTTATGACAAAAGAAAAGACTAAAAATATTAAATCAAGGAATTTCAAAATCTAACAATGAAAACTAGCAAACAAAATTAATTACTTTTCTATGAAACTCATGCGATATGATGTAAAGGTTGATCTACAATTACAGTGGAAACCTCATAATTCAAATTGCTTGAGAATAAATCAAATCTTCTAATTAAGAGGATTTAAATTACAGAAGGGAAACTACCCGAACCTCAAAAATGCTACCAAAAAAAATATAGACAGCTGTTGTTCTTATTTTTTTTTAAATTGCATTTTTGGGAGTTTCCCATTTATTCTTTCTATACTATAGCAACCCTCTCTTAACCCAATTTCTTCTAAAAGCATGTTTGGGCAGCAATAAGCATTGAATTCTGCATAACAGATAGTACTTGTAAAAAGCCTTTTAGTGGCTCTAGATTTGATTTAAGAAAATCAAACAAGAAAGACTTTGAATTATGGGTCCCTTTCTAATAGAGCCAAAGAGCAAAAAATAACCTATCCTCTTGCAAAACTCGGTTTATGAGAAATTCAAATTATCAGACTGATAAAGAAAGACTGGTGCCATTCTAATAATTTTATACCTAATTCTTAACAAATACAAATTTAAACAATAAAAGACGTATTAGACTCACTTTGTGTATTTTTCACCATTGACAAGGAAAGTCAAGCAATGCCTGAAATTATAAAATAAAGAAATTTTTATACACCTTAGTTCTTAGTACACTGTTCCTCGTTATTAAAAATCTTTTGCGTCTAATTTCAATATCTCTACTCTTAAATGAAGAAACACTTCACTAAACTGTTACCATAAACATCTATTATACATAATTAAAAAAATATGTTATCTGTCATTAAATTTCAATAACTTGACTGTCAAGAAGACAGTAAAGCGTCATAATATGAGACAGAAGGGAAAACAAAATAAATTAGATGGAATAAGAGAATAATAGTTACCTTGATGGTAAGTTTCTTTTTGGCCAAGCACCAAGATAAAAGCTCAAGTCTTCTACTTTCCAACAGAATGCTGCATCAGTGTCCTAGAAATATAGAATAATAGGATCCATCGTAATAAATATACTATTATTAATATCAAACTTCAAAGCATAATCCCAGCCATTATGAGATAAATTTTCTCGTTGAGAAAAAAATGTAAGTATAAACTTGATCTATTTTCTTCAGCTCTCAATATCACTTGCAACAATCTTATTCGAAAAAAAAAAATAAAAAAAAATTTCAATAGCTGGTTATTGAAAATCTGGTTGTGAAAAAGATAAATTACCTTGGATTTGTTATAGATTTCCAACTGACACTGTCTGAATCGAACAGTCTTGTTTTTGAATTTCTTGCTCTTGGAGTCACTGTACTGCAGCTCTGCTTGCAAACTGTGGCTTTGATGGTGGTACTAGATAATGAACATAAGCAAAATTAGATAATTATCATACAACAAATATAAATTGGTTAACAATCTACATCGCCAAGTTATTAAGTTTTACTATCAACGATAAGCTGGTTGTTATCTAGTGTCTAATTTGATTTATTTTGATTCTCAAAATAATTTAAAAGAAACAAATTCTTCATAACAGATAGGGGAAATTAAAAAAGTGTATGAGCAAAAAGAGAAATATTGAAATTGGGAGAGGATATGATTGGAGGAACTTACACTTGTGTCGAGAGTTTCCAGTAGTTCCATGCCTCGCAAAGAGAGGCTCATCGTAATGTTCTCATCCACAAATGCATCAAACTCTGCCCACCTTTTGGTTGTTTTTGCAACAATATCTTTAGGGAAGATAGGCCGCTCTGCAAACAAATTGATGCACCAAAGGTATAAAACATAGAGAAATAATACCCAGTTTGAGAAACTTCAAATGGTAAATGTTTGTTTGGACTCTATGAAAAAAGTGGTTTTCGTGCTTAAAGCCCCAAGGCGTAAATTCTCAGATACCACACCTAAATGATTTTGAACCTTTCACCTCTGTCAGTAATCAGTTTTAACAACTGGTACTACCTTTGGCTAGCTTTTAAAGCCTCCTGATAACATAATTACATGTTAACTATTAAATAGCCAGTTTTTATTGTAAAATTCACTAATAATATACTAGTATATAGTAGTCTCCTTTTTTTTCTTTAGTTGAATAATGAGCCTCTTTCATATTTTAAAAACTTTCTTTGATGTATTCGGTTTGGACATACTCATTCAAACAATTATATAAATTATCCTATTCTAATCCTTCAATTTAAGAATTTGTAAACAATCATCAGATTTTATAAGAAAGCACACAAAAGCAACTTTAAAAGTTTGAAATGATTCCTACATCATTAGCTTTGAACATGAGTTGTTCTTTTTTACCATAGCTTACAAAGTTGGAGTAGAAAGAAATTCTATGAAAAGTCTAGAACATGAAAAAAAAATAAGAAAGATAAAAATGAACTATGACATCCAAAATACTGAGTCTCAAAAATTATATGAAATGTCATGAACATGAAAAAAAAAAAGAAGATAAAAATGAAAAATACAGATATGACATCAAATTACAGAGTCTCAGTTAGAGTTTATGAAAGAATTAAGCGATACCATATTGATCTATGGCCTTACCTAAATTTCCGTTAAAAAGAGACTCAAAAAGCACATAACTTCCCAGACGGACAAGTTGAGGCTGGGAGCGAGACAAAAACTCGTTTAATTTCTCCATGGCCTCAACTGCTGTACTAGACTCTGTCACCTGAGAAAGAACAAAGACAATGGTCAAGTCAGAGCTGGTTGCTGGTACCAATGAGATTTCATTTTTAGTGAACTGCTTCATACTATTTCAAAGTATTTTTCAAGTAAAAGTCTGTAAATGTATCAGTACAATCATTGGGAAAATTAAGTAAGAAACAACTAATATAAAAGACATATTGTTTGCATTAAGCTTCATAGGAAACCTTTCCTACTTTACTGCAAGACTTTCAAAAGGTAATACATTATAACAGTCACATTGGGCTTCCATACCATTACCTAACTTTTTTTTAATGTATATATGAATAATATGAAAATGAAATTGATTTTTTCTTCTTCTTCAAATATCAACATTTCTGCTGCAGAGAAAATGTATTCAGAAATAAATGAGGGTTCAATTCACTGTATACAAATACAAATACTTGTCATACAAGTGTTAATTTTTGTCTTCAGTTTTCACTTTGATTATTCTTAAATCTATTTGAGACATCAAATTGCCTTAAAATTTGACATGGCTACTATAAAATTAAAGTTTTAAGATCAAAGCCTATCTTTTGTGATTCCATTGTGATTTTAGTTATTAGGCCTAACCCATTTACCTAGTCTATTCCATTAAAAAATACAATTTTCCTTTAAAAAAATGACACCTGACACTCCAAGAAGTTTTCATACGATGAATCCTTTATTCTTTATATTCAGCATACTTCTGTCTCACCTTTACATTTACAGAGACATCTTTGTCCAAAATCTGGCATGGCACCAACCAGCCCTGCACGTCAAAGTTTCCAGGATGCACAGACTGAACATTGAGATACAGAATACAGAGTACAGAAATCTTTATTCATCCCTCAAGGGGAAATTAAAGTACACTCTCTTCATACGAAATTATAAAGTTTACAATGATATGAAAATAGAAAGGTAGAATTTCGACATAAAGATCAATAATATTATACATACTATATAAATCATAATATCACAATATCACAGCTGGAGTTACTGAATGTATGTATATAAAAAAATCCTATCTTGTGTAAACGTTCTAAATTGTTCATAAAAATTAAAAACGTACAAAAATGATGAGTAAATATAAACATAGACACTGTTAAATAGAAGTATTCCAGTCAGTTATGATTCAGAATTGCGTTAAAAAGGTCTCTATGTTGTACATAATCATTTTCTAATAAACGATTCATTTTTTAAAGGTATAAATCGAGGCAATGATACGAGGTGAGATAAAAAAATGAGTTATTTCATTCAAAGAATTGCATTACTTGTGGTAAACAGTTTATTCAATTTGAAAATTCTTAACAAGATTTAAAAATAGTGCAAATCTAACCAAGTTTTGTTAACCTGTTTGAATATCCTTTTTAACTTATAAAAAAATGCTAATGACATATACAATTATAAATTACACATCATGGTATATAATAGTATAGTGAATGCAACTGGAAAAATATGAGATAGAGCTGATAATAATATGCTATTATAATGGCGACTACTTATGCAGAGAATTTCATATTTAAGTTAAAATCCCCATAAATTGACATCATGAGAAGGTACTTTTATATATCATACATTATACTTTTGAAAAGGTCAGTGTTCATAGTGAACATCTGGTCACCTGTCTCATCTCTTCCATCCGTCTTATCTCACTCTGGGCTTTCTGTATGTTACATGCACGGATCCTCTCCTGCTCGTCTGCCTGCAAACAGAATTAAAAAACAATCAAACTCTTGGTATAGTGGTTTTCAAAGTATTAAAATGGGGAAACAAGGTTGTTATTTTTTTTTTCATACAAGTTAACAACAACAATAAAAACAAAAAATTCAATTCACAAGCTTTTCACATGACTCATGATAGAATTGTCAAAAGACCTTTTCATTAGATCTACCTTAACTCTTTCGTTACTGCCTATTTATAGCTGTTCGGCATGAAACAGCACGAAGGGTTTGTTAAAAGTCTCCTACAACAAGCAACCTGCCCATAATGTAGGCTTATTATATATCATTTTTCTTGGATTTGAATGAAGAATCAAAAAACATATGTGAAAAAGTTCAGTTTTTATTTTTTAGTCCATAGTATCTATTTAAGTTGTTACTAAAAATAGAACGCACAAGAACAAAACATGCAAAACTTTTAGTTACCAAGAAGGAAAAAAAAAAGGGTTCAGTGTAAAGTTAAAATCACTTTTATTTACTCAAAGAACATCCATTTTTGCACATTTTACCCAAAATTTGAGTTGATACAACAGTAATTTTATTTTTTATGGCATGATAAAAATCATACGGAAATAAGGGGAAATAATCAACACGAAATAAAAAAATTACATTTCATGTTATGAATTGATGACATTCAAGTTCTCACTAATTCTCCACACAAAATGTATTGATTTTGTATTACAAACATTCAAAACACATTTAGAAACTCAAATTTCAAGAACTAGATAAAAATAGTGAAGAAAAATGAATAATAAAAAAATAGTAAGTTACGAGAACGAATTTACTAGCCTATAGGCAAAAGCACAATGTCAAAGATGAAACAATGAAAATTATTCAACAGAACTTATTGAAAAGTGGTCAAACTATAGCACAGCACATATATCTTTTTATGGAAATATTTCAGGTATAGATCAACTACAGCTTTTATTTGAAGGGAAAAAAAAGGTGTGAAGTGTTACAGTATTTGGAATCAGGAAGGACTAGACTTCTTTATATTTGATTGTCTCGTTTCTGTTAAGAGTTAAGTCATAAACCCAACACTTTTAATCATCTTCATTGAATGTCCTTTTAAGGACAACACAACCTGCCCTTTTAAGAGCAAAACAAAACTTTTTTAATGGGCCGTACGGCAGTCCTAAGCCTGCGACCAACCACATATTTTTGTGGTTGGGAACTCAGAAGGGAAAGTTTTGACCTGTCCAAGATGACCACTTTGACCTAAGATCTTCGGTGGTCGTCTTAGACAGGTTTGACTGTATATGATTATACAATTGTGTTTTTTTTGTTTATTCATCTATGGTGCACTTATGAATAAATATATAGAATATACAGTTAACAATACTCTTCGATCATTTCCCTTAGTTGGAGCCACCATTTGGAGAATTTATTATTCAAGTCAATATTTTTTGTATTCTTCTAGAGATATTTTAAAGACTGTTCTCAAAATCTGGGGGCTGATTGACATATTTCCTCAAAGGTTTATCTTTCTTCATTTTATCATGTTGAGTCATAGATTACATATGCTTCTCAAAAGAAAAAAACCACAACATGCTTCTCAAAAGAAAAAACCCACAACAATAACACTTTGAATCTTCATAGCAATATTTATCAATGTTTCGCAAGTTTAAAAGAAGAATTTTTATTCAAATAAGGAGAGGGAAAAATCACATCTTGCGTCTAGTCTTTTTCAGCATGCGACTACATGTCAAACATCACAAAAAACAACAACAAGAAATGAAACTCACTGATGAAGATGCAGGATGATTCTCTTGAGTGTGTTAAAGTGGACACTGGGCATTTTTTTAAGGTAATACTCATAGCTGTACAAACGGCGCGATAATTCAGTACATCCTGGACAAAAAATGTAACCAATCAAGGTAGGCCATGACTGTGACATTTACACTGAGGCATAAAAGTGCATAGACATCGAGAAATATAATATATGCTTGTATTGCTTATGACTTAATCTTCTGAACACTATATCTCATACACTGATTTGCCTAAAGTTACAATATCACTTGATGAAATGATAGCAGAAAAGCAATAAAAGTTACAACACAAAACACTTGCATGCATTTTGCAATATAGTTATATTTTCTATCATATTTTGGAGCTAACTTTCATGAATGCTTTGAAGGGAGTGAAAAGCACCTATAAAGCTGACATACAAACCAAACATGCCACTTGCGTCTTGTAATTTAGCCTGACTTGGCTAAAACATACACTTTAAAAACAGTTATAAATTTATGGGATGGCATTGCAACTATAAAACATAATTGCTATTTTGCAGATCCCACAAGCCCTCTGAACTTAAGGATTTGAAAAGGCCTTTTTTAAATTGAGATTTCTACAATTTTACCCAAAAAAAACGTAAAACATAAATCATAAACTAGTTACAACAACAAAATATTTAAGAACACTGTTTCTGAGCTTTAACTTCATTATTAAGAGTTCCGAGCACTCACTGAGCATGCAGGATTATTCTCAGACCACAACATCAACTCTAAGATCTAAATGTTTAAAACTACTAAATCATTAATCAAGCACAAGCCTTTCATTCCATTACAATCTGAAACGAGAATATCCAATTGTGAGATCTGATTTTATTTTTTTTTACCTGCAGCACTGATCCAAGCTGGGTAATTGATGCGCTCAAACACTGAGTCATCCAGTTCCCGCAGGAATCTCTTCAGAGTGTCAGCAACCTCTGCCACTGGATATTCATTGAGGCTCACTGAGAGAGCATCTATCGAGACATGAAAACAGTATCACCTTGTTAAAAGAATGCCACTCACTAAAATGTACAAATAGGGAAAACAAAAAAAATAATATATATAGTTTGGGTGTAACCTGTGAATCACTGGTCCACAGAGCCTAATGATCAAATTAAACATACACAGCTCCCATTGTCTCAATTTGTAAAATAAGATCTCACGCCTAATTGCCAAACAATGTGGCATAAGCAAAGAATAAAATAGAGACCTTCAAAGCTAAATACTTAGTCTCACCCCTCCTGAATTCATCTAAAAGTGCCTGGACACGGCTGCTCTGCCCTGCAGTTCTGTACACTCCTTTCTCCTTCAGACCATGGACCTCAACATGGGTTATACAGCGATCCACAATTACAGGCACATTATCGCCAGTCAGCACCTGATCATTCAGAGTGGTGCCACTGCCCTGAAATGATATATATTTCAGTTTTCAATGAAAACCTACGTTTATGCACAGATTTGAATATATATTATCGTCATAATTTTTAAAGATAGTCACAGAAATCAAGACCATGGTCAGACATACTTTACCATAAGACAATTACTAAAACAAAATCAATATTAAACATTGAATCATAGAGATACTAAGGCAATACTATCATGACAGAACTGACTAAAATAAAACCATTATGTGCATTTCAACTATGCACCATTACTTTCCCCTTATTGTAGCATGCTCATTTCAAAAAGAAATTTTTATCAACCATTATATGCACTAAAATAACCTATGTTTCTATTTAAGAAGGTTTTATCAAGAAAATACGCTTTAAAAAAAAAGTTCTTTATTTTCAAATTCAATGCATTTTTTTGTCATCACACTAAAGCATAAATTATTATAGATAAATACAAGTTAGACTGACAGTTATGGCCTCAAGTAGACATTGGTACATTTTGTCTGTATCTCTTGGAAGACTAGCCTGAAGGTAAACAGTCCTGAAAAAAAAACGTTTAAATATATTTTTAAAAAATAATTTATGACGTTTAATTTATTGCATTGTCACAAAAAATTTACATAAATATTAAAATTGGTTTCATCAGTAAAAACGTGTGATTAAAAAAAATGTTAGAAAAAAGTATGCCTTGCCCTACCACCGATTTCCATAGCAAATACTTATGGTTTTATATGGACATACTTGTAATTGACAGTCATTTAAATAAGATTTGATGATGATTTAACTTTCTATAGATCTATGTCTAATTTTTAAGCTTCTTAAATGGTAAACTGTGTTAACTTAAGAGCACTAACAAAGCCACAAAACAACCCATACTTTTCTTACCATTTTGTAGAACTAATGACAAAACAGGGCCCTCTGTTTTGATACCCATTGCTCGCATCTTGCATCCCTTTAAAAAAAAAAAATATATATATATACTTATATCATTGCAGATGTATGCAATTTTCATGAATAAAGATTGATGAAGTTGCTTTGGTAATATACTCTGATGATTGAAAACAAATAAACACTTCAATATTTTGTCCACACAAAATTCCATATATTAGGTTAAAAAAAAAAATGTTTAAAAACACGCACAGGACAAAAAAAAAAGACTTGCTAATATGATCTAATTTATACGCACTTTGAAGATGACAATACCCTGTACTTTATTAGTTAGAATTTGAAATTGGCACCAATGGAATCAATTTAAACAAAAGGAAATTAAATTACCCATGGAAAATCGTTCTAATTAACCCATTACATTTGATTTGTTATAATTTGTTCTATGGCATACACAAAAAACAACCGATCGATAACTATGTATTATCCATAGAGAGTGAGAAATTATTTATAATACGTACGTATGCTACTGGCTTTGCGAAGATCCAGGTAATCAAATTTGAGATCTTTGTTCATGAAGTTCAGTACTCGCCAACTAAAAACAAGGAATGTCTGATGCCATTCCTGAAAAAGAAAAAGAAAAATATTACAAATATATTTTGAATAATTTTACTAGAAATTTTAGTGGACATAAAATTACAAAATTGATAATTTATTGTATGCAATTTGTTATTTCAGAACTCAATAACAAATTGAATTTATTTAAACTGTAGAGACAGTTTCTTATCAAGTTCTAAACACTTTTTGGATCTGATGTTCAGACAGATCACGCATACGTTTGAAAATGAGAAATAAGAAATCTTTTCCAGAGAAATTGAGAGACAACAATCAAAATTATATTTAAATACAAGCCAGGTGGCAACAAATAAAGTCATAAATATGGACATTGTTATGACAAAATTAAGAAAAATGTTCACATTATTTCATAAGACAAAAATAAGATTCAATTTTATCCTTGATTAAAATTTAAAAAAAAAAAACAAAACAAAAAAACCACTTACATTAACCAATTCCTTCATGTAAGCATATCCTGCAAATTTGATATCTATCATGCCTACATGTTCCATCACTGCAACTGGTGCCATCAGCTGTCATTCATTTAAAATGAGTAAGAATGTGTTAATAATGTATAAAACCAAAGAAAAAAATTGCATATGGTATCTCAGTATATAATACATTGAATAAGAGATAATTTGAGTTAAAATAAACTACAGTTAATAACAATGTCCACCTAATGGGTACCATTCTAAAATCAAATCCAAATATTAAATATTGCACAATTTGGTCTACAGCTTATTTGACACCCTTTTTTTAAAATTTGCTGTTTCCATTTCCTATATCCCAGCATTGGTTTCAAGGTTAGTTTTGAGAATGCAACTATAAAGTTTGTTCTTAATTAAATAATCAGTGTATTTTGTTGACAGACGGTTCTGCATTGTTTACCTTGGCAATGGTTCCCATCCACTCAGCAGAATCATCTTTGATATCTGATGAAAATGTGTACGTTCTGTTGTCCCTAAGGGTAGTGCTCAGTTCAAACTGGTAGCCCATCCTAGAAACAGATATTTTACGGAATTGGTTTAAAATGATGGGAACCTAAAATGGTAGTTTTTCAATATTTCAATTTTAAGTAAAATCATTCACATTTTAACCACTGGTAAAATCAGTTAGAAATGAGTAAAATATTGAGTTTCTCATTGTCTATTTCCTTAGAAGGACTTCTAAATCTAGCCAAATAACAGCTGTTTTCTGGTGTCTTTTAAAAAGTCTATATAAACTTTACCACAAAAAGTTTGTTTTGATGACACTGATATCACACCATAGTGATTTGCAACTCCTTTCGTAATCAGAAAAATGTGGGTGTAACTTATTGAAAAATTGAATGATACATTGAGTAAATCTGATAGGAATTATTCCTTAAACAGCTTTACATATACCTACTTATCATTATCCACAGAAGAAATCATGACCATATCTTTGCGATCCACAGAGCCTTTCACCATATTGGTCTGATAAAAGAAACAAAAATAATCGAACATTTCAAATTTTTTTTTAAACATTATAGATTGAATTCAGAAGAAGAAAAAAAAGGCATGATATAAAAATGTTTCTCTAAAATTCATAAGATGGAACCTCAACTATTTTGTATATATAAAAATTATATATAGGTTAGAAAAAAGTATAAATTATACCACTTACCTTTTCATTCAGGTAATAGGTCAAAGCTCCATGTTCTATGACACACCACCGTCTTTCAAAAGCTTAAATGGATTAAAAAACAAAAAAACAAAATGAGAAGAGAAGGAGGACATTTTTAAAAAAAATGAGATGTCTTCACAAGATATTCATAAAAGTGTATTAAAACCATACTCAAACTGCCTGAGGTCATCATTCAAAATATATTAATTACTTTAGTAGTAAAAAAATTGAGCAAAAACAATAAATTGATCAGTTACGAAAAACAAATTGGTCGTTTTATTTTCTGGAGATATTACAAGACTAAAATTAGTTTGCAGTAGAGGATAAACACTCACTCTTTTTTAAAGGTCCTGTTTTATTGAGAAATCCTTGAAGCCTGACATCTTCTCGCAAGCGATCCTACAAAGATAAAAGTACGATTTGTTTTTTTTCCTTGACACTCTAGAATTGCACAATCCTTCTTATTTTCAATCGAGATAAATCAAAGCAGTTCTAAGGCAATGAGAATTACATTGTTATGCTTACAAAGTTGAATGTAATTTGTTTTTTTTCTCATACAGAAGGACATGCAATAGCAAATGGTTTTGATAAAATGAGTCAACAAAAAATATAAGTTCTCACCTCATCTTGAACGTTTTCCACAAGTGATTGGGCTGAAGAGGAAAAAAAAAGGACAAAACATTTTGATAAAACAGGAAAAATAGACTTGCTTTAAAATCCATAGATGAAACATAAATTTCCTTTAAAATTGTTTGAGAAAGCTAGCAATGCTTATCTGAAATCATGAATCGATAACAAACAAACAAAACAAAACAGAAAATCTAAATCTAATACATATTTCTCAAAAGACTATTCAATACTTACGATCACCACCATTTTGAAACAGAAACTCCTAAGAAAAGAAAAAAAGAGAGAAAAAGACTTCATCATTAAAAAAAGAAAGATTGCTCAAAATGGGAAAAAAAAATTCTGTCCTCTAAATAAATTTTAATAGTAGCTTCCACTGCACAATAGAAAGCTTGTTTTCTGTTAAAAGGTTTACATTTTATATTTTAAGCCTCTAAAAAAAGTGTGTATCCATAAGTTGGCAAAAAATGTACAGGGTTACAAGCAAAACTGCTCAAAATATCTTTTAACATCAAACTTATCATGTTTAGAAACAAACACTAACTAAATAAAAGATGTAAATGAAAAATTTAATAAGAAGTTACTCCAGCAAGGATAAAAAGTGAGGCCATCATAGCTATGCATCCTGCTAAGCCTAGCAATAGGATAAAAACAGTGTGACACTTTTATGACATTAAAAACATGACAGAAGATGTGTCAAGAGTGTACAAATCTGGGACAATCTTAAGCAAAACCATTTTTTGGATAAGTCTTTTTCGTACTGAAAACATCTATTATGACTTTGGCGAGAAGGTCATAAGGGCCCTATATATGCTTTCTCTGAATAGTCAAATTAATTCTGACTGACATTCAAATTTTATTTGATGCCATTGAGTTACTTTAAGAAGCCAGCAAAGTAACTTACCATCACAAGTCTTTGTCTGCCTTCCTTCACAATTTCAAAAGCTGAGGGAGAAAAAGAGGAGAACATTTCTGCAATTTCTTTCCGTAGCTTCTTCAGTAGAATTTCAAAGGCCGCGAGTATGAAAAAAAAATCAGACTAAAAAGAAGTTGGAAAGAGATAACTGAGTTGACTTGAGTTGAGATGGTTTAGGGTCCAACGTTATCACTATATAGGCTATACTGTGGACAGGCTCCAAGACTGACGTCTGACAACTTTAAATGCTGCCACACACAAGACAGAGCGGGGATACCATGACTACTGTCTCAGCCGGTTACATTATACTGACACTGATCCAACCAGTTACAGGGGACGAAATCGAACAAATGAATCTGCCCATCCTCGGATTCAAGCGCGGGCCTCCGGTCTGGAGACCACCGCTCTACTACTTGATTGAGCCAGTCCCCCCCTCCCCCGCCCCCTGATAACTGAAACTGCATTAAAAGTTAAGTAAGGTTAACTTTAAAATAACTACAAGCGGACGGTAAACAGTAATGTTTGCTATGAATTTATCAATGAGAAAAAGAGTGAAATATTGACGTGACGATCCTCTACTATGATAAATTTTGTTTCAACACCAATTGACCCTAGGGAATTGAAACTATCAACTTGTACAACATTTTTTGAGATAACATGGCTCTTCACTCGAGAAGAAGTTTAACATTTATTTGCAAACCTCGGAGAAAGTGATGAAGGAAGTTAAAATAGATCTAGTGAAGAAGGAGCTAGAACTAGTAGTTCCTCAGACGAATATTTTTCTGACGCAAGTGATAGCTCAGACAGGACTAGATCTAGATTGGGCTTAAAGACTCAGAGACAGAGTGATATACGTGAATTTTTTTTAATTTTACAAGTGCTATAAGCCTAGGTATATTACTTTATTATTCGCAAACGGATTATCAATTGTAGCCAAGACTTTGCACGCATAAAGACATTCATCAGGTAAACTGAAAAAGAGCAAATCCAGGCAGCTACAAGTGAATTTAACTATTTTTCATGACCAGATATGTGGAATTATTGGTTTTTAGAAATCCTTTTTTGTGTATTTCATAACATTGCAACAAACAAAACTCAAAAAATCATAAACATATACCCATAATGTTTTTATTTACATAAAATTAGTTTATTTGCGATCATTTTTATATGCAACACTTTAGGTTTAACTCTAATAAAGACAGTAATGCCTACAAAATAAAAAGGTACCCTCTCTCCCATTGACAACTTTCCAAAACCCTCCGTGAAAATGTGGAATAAAGCCCAGGGTTTTGAAAGATAAACATCTCCATTTTTTAAATCATCAATATTATAAGGAAAGTGAGCTGCTTTTCTCATCAGCCATATTTAAACTTTCAAGTACAGGTGAGATAAGTCAACACATACTTTAACAAAAATCACTTAAATAAAAATCAAAGAGCTGTCTGTATTCCATCATAAAAATACTGAGGGAAAAGTGTCTCACCAGTAGGACCACCAAAATCTTGCCTGTACATAACCTGCCAAAATGGGAAAAGAAGTCAAAAATTTATTCGCCTTTATATTTAAAAGAGTTAAAAAAAAAACTTGATAAAAAGCAGAGTGAGGATGGGTTTGCTTAATTTCTAACAAACGGTATTATATGACACCCATAAAACAATTCTTAAGAATGGTAACATTAGTCCAGAAGCAATGTTTTGATTGAAAATTATGATTACTCTTTATCTAATATTAATATTCTCGATTAAGGTTTGGGTGATAATTTAGAAACTCACCTCTCAATTAGGCTCTAAAAAGATTGGTTTATGAAAAATATTGATATTCAACTCACATCTGCTCCTGAGAATAAGACTCTCATAGTGTCGAGCACATTATCCTCCCTTGCTGCCTTAAGAAGTTCCTAGGAAACAAAACAAAGAGAGATCTTTAACTGCTTAACAGTAAGACTAAGGATGAAACACAAACTAAAAAGATTATTTCAAAAGCCTGCATGAATCTTTTTTTTTTTAACCTATGATCCATTCCAATTCATTTTTTCACTCATGTGTTGAGCATAAAATAGTAAGAAAATATGTTATTGCTTGATAGATTTCAAAGGTTGAATTCAAATGACCAGATACTAAGAGTAAAAAGTAAAATAATTAAACTCTTTTTTTTTTTAATGCCTTGAAATCTATTAAACAAAAAAGAAAAAAGAAAAGCAACAAGAAAAAAACATTTTGATGCATAAAAAAAAAAACTTAAAAAAAACTTGTAGATTCAGACTTTACATTAAGGGTTCTGTTGGGCTTTTTTTTTTTAAATCTGTCCAATTAAAGATTACGTTTCATTATCTTAGACTTCTCTAAAAAAGAATCTCTAACATTCAAGTTTCAAACCATGTACCTCTCCCAGTGCTGGCTTTAAATTCACCAATGGGTGCTTGTCAGCAAATCTTTTTTCTATGTATTTCTTAGTAATGAAATCTCTTCTCTTGTCCATCATTTCATTGGTTTGAATTGCTTCCTCTGGAGGCAGCCTGGCCGCCCAGAACATATTTGCATTGGCATTGCCTATCGTCACCATGAGCTGGAATGAATAAAAAAACATTTTTTTTTTAAATGAAGTAAATATAATCAGAATTTGTGACTTGCATTGAGAGGTATTCCAAGATATACTTATCCAGTTACAGCATATATGACTAATTATGAAGAATTGAATGTGTCTGTTAAAGAGCTCCGTAGAAGAGAACAGTTCCAACTGTGGTCCTACAAAACTTTCTTCTCAGATCCTGCTTCTATGCCCATTTTCAAATTTGTCTAGTTTGGATGGTGATATCCATGCCATTCCAATTCTAGATTGTATATCCTTTGAGCAAGTCACCCATGCCCCTAAATATAAAAAATCCTTGACATGATTCAGCACATCTCCACTCATCGTTTTCAATTCTCCTTTGTCCTGATTAAAGAACATGTTTTAGAGCTGTTATAGTGCAGTCCTATTTATCTTGCTTCTCGTTAAAGTTTTGTTAATAATACTTGCACTTGTTTTTATATTGTTGAACCTTAGTGCTAAGTTATCGGCAAAATCAGCATCACAGAGGATTTTTTGCTGAATGACACCTGCTGCTGACTCTGTCAAGAACGAATCTGAGGTTTTGCTCCTCTTCAGTTGTTTGTCTCATAATACAGTCTAGAACAATTATAAATAGATATGGCGCTAAAGTATCTCATTGTAGTACTCCTGCTAGTATTTCAAAGAATTCAGTGTCCCAATTCCCAAATACGACTTGGGCTGTAGTGTTCATGTATAAAATGTGAATTGCGCTGGCTTTTTTGGGAGGGATTCAGCATGCCTCAGGTATCTGCACACCAACTGATCCTATGGGAATCAAGTCATGGAAAAAGAAGCATAGGGAGGCAGCAAAGAAAATGTGTTGAACAACTTGTAAAAGGCATACTCCCATAGGCATACCACAGGAAATCTTGCCAGCGAGAGGAAGGAGAGAGAAAGGTGAAAAACAGTCATAGCAAATGTTCCACTGCTGTTGACTAAGTAAGTAAGTTAAATAGATGAACGACAAGTAAACGCGCACACCTTAAGATAGTTTTAAAGATTGGGTGTTAAAGTTTTAATATTAAATGAATAGTTCAAGGGGTGATATCTGCCTGAGGCGGAAAGGGAGAAGAAGCAAAAAAATTCAAACAAAACACAAACACATTTTATCTTGCAGCTGCATTGATATTTAAAAAACTAATGCACAGAGTACATAAATAATTTTGTCAGGCAAAAATATACCACCTTTGCCCATTTCATATTGAGGGCCCCCCCCCAAAATACAATGCCCTGATCAAGAATTTAATAATCCTACTCTTTTACTACTAAACTATTTGTTCCTTTTGTTACACTCATTTACAAATTAATGTGCACTCTTACCTCTATAAGGCTAGGAGTCCATATACGAGTATCCATTCTTAAGGATTTGATTCTGGTGATCCGGAAGTCAAACATTCTGTGAATTCCAGCACAACTTTTGCACACAACAATTCCAAGGTTGATGGAAGCCCAGTGAGGATCTGAAGAAACCAACAGGAAATAATGTTTGTATCAATGTGCTTTGTTTTAAAACATCTCCCCATGCCAGGAGGTATGTATTATTGTAGGTATTATATCATACATTTTGTAGTATTTACAGATTACTTAAAAAAATAATAGATAATATTGCCTTTTTCATGTGTTAACTATTCTTTAAATATCTGCTGTCTGAAACAAGCAACAGATGTTATATCATTCAACTGCAATACACAAAGCCACACATGTTTAAACATTTCAAGTGACTCCAGGTACAGTGAACTTACTGTCAGCCCCACAGTCTGCACACTGCTGGTTACTCATGTTCTCATAAACCTTCGTGAGGACTGTGTCATCTGCCAGACCTTCAGCTATAGCTACTTCCATAGCGAGGCGCCACTGCTGCAGCTCCTGCTCACTAGGGAAGATCAAGCTGCAGAAGGAAAAAGAACAAAGGGCAGGATGGGGGAGGTTGGCATTGAATACATTAGAGAGTGCACATAGATAGTTTTAACTGCAATGAGTTAGGATGAAATAATGATGCTGACCACATGCAAAAAAATAAGTTGAGTGTTATTATAATTGCTACCTTTTTACATGATATACTAGAAAAGTCATATTTTTTCTATGCAAACAAGCTGTAGCAATTTTCCAAGTATTATTGCATCCTTGCTTAGAGAGGAAGGGACATTAAACCCATTAAGCGCGGCATGCCAGTTGACTGCCTTGGTGTGAAAGAACAACTGGGTCCACTGAAGGCTACTTCACTGACTTTTGGCTCACTTTTATACTGTACTCAGTTTATTTGGATAGTAGGCCCACATATACTGTAACTGCCGGTGCTTCGTTTGGATAATCTTTGATCACTACTGATTTGCGATGGTCTCGAGCAGACGATGCGATACTCAGCAGGTGTCCAAAAATCTGGTCTGATATTTTTCTAGGAATTCGTGGGATGTAGATCTTGTTAAATTTAAATATTATTAGAGTTGGCACAGTAGGGCGTAAAGATAGCTCAGTCTCCAGTCCAAGATTCAAATCTTTGGTGCCCACCACCCCTGTTTTTCCTCTCACCGCTTTTTTCCCCGCCCATCTCTGTAGGAAACCTAAGGGACATAACATTAATCTGAAGATGGCCTTTTTAGTAATATAAGGCTCCAAATATTTCTAGCATTAGCGCTCTGGATTGATGAGCAGGAGGTCAAAGGTTTGATCATCAGCTGATATTTCCATGTCTGTATTATAAAATTCTCGATCAGGGCTATGTACAACAAGGGTCCTAAACACATAACCCTTTCAGTCAAGAGACACAGAGGAGGAGTCTTGTTCCAAAAAAGGATTCAAACTGAAACATACCACACCCACAAATATTTAAAATTAAATAGGTTCCATTGTGATCACCTGGAGGAAAGAAAGTAATAACTGGCTTCTCCTTTATTCTTTCCCCCCACACACAAGATTAGTAATAAACGATTGTTACAAAGTAGAAACAAACAATAGCGTGAAATCAATCCACTTCTCAGCGCAATAGAAATATATAGTTTTATGAACTTTTAACTAGAAATAAAAAAAAAATTATCAGAGATAGGAGTGCAGCACTTAAAACATCAGTGAACCTTGGTGAACAGTACTGCCACACCCCATTTTTTCACACCCAGTCACCCGTGCCAGATCCAGACTGGTAATCTGATCGTCGGGTGGCCTTCAAAGAACTGCATGGGTTAAACAAACAACGACTAACAATGTTCTCATACATACTGTAGTAAGAGTATTATTCCCAACCAATATAAAAAAATAACATTTCACAAGATTCTTTCTTACCAAGTCTTTTGATCATTCTTGAAAAACAGTTGAAATGTGTGAGCGAGTTAACAGATTAAAACCATTCAGTAAAAAGAACACTAGTCTTATTGAAGCAACTCACTCAAAGTGACCATAATGCACCCAGAGCTGAAGCCTAAGCTTTTTGCTTTCATTGTCTTTGACAGATGCCAGCTTCATGTCAATCTCGTGAACAGGGGATCCTTCTTGGTAATCCTGAGACAGACAAAACAAAAAGACTTAAATAATCCAGATTTTCAGCGATTAAGACATAATTATGCATATCAGATTGAAAAAAAAGTGCAGTATGAACTGTATAGTATCCAACAATGTCACTGCAATATTTTTTAATTTAAAAAAAAGCAACATTTATCAATGTGATGCACAAGAGTAAAATAAAACTATGGGACATTGTTATGTATTTACCAATGATAGTTTCTGTTTAAATGATAGAATTCCCATACTCTGCCCTCAAAACACTAAGAATTTTTTACTACTTATGTCCATCTGTAAAATGTTAGCTTTCTGTACAAAACATTCTATATTTAATTAAAGACACAGCAAAAAGGTTACTAGAGTAATAAAGGCAAGATCTAAGAAGTATCTCCATGCAATGACCAGTGGAGTGACAAATGGCCAGTAAAGATAATTTCAACAGACCCTTTCACTATGATACTTACATCTAGAGACTGGTAATAGCGAAGCATCTGGCCTGTTATTGTCACATAATATTCCTTCATGTTGGCAAATCGAATGAAGCCCTATAAAAGAAAAAGAAACGATTTAGAATTGAAGTTTGAAATGCCTGCTTGATCTTCAAGTATTGCCCAAAACAAATTAACTTACATTTTGTATATAAATGCCCATTTTTAGTGGAGACTAAATTTGTGAGAGTAAAGCATGAGGTATTTATCTGCCTTAGCCATTTTATCATGTGACTTGAAGATTAGATATTATACTCGTCAAATGCCATTATTAAGCCCATACTACATAATTAATCAAAGCTATATCATTTTGCTCATGTCCTCAGCCAATACACAGGATACTTTTTAAGGTAACAAAAATAAATCTTTTTTTTTTTTTTTTTTTCTTCTTTCTTAAAATCTTTAGTTAGCAACAAGTCACTGGTGATGAGACTGCCGTCTGCACATAACAGACAAGATTATATTTGCTACCCTAGATACAAAAATGTATATTGGGCAAAATAATGCATCTTATTGCCATACCGCTGGTTCCAGTAGACTAATGTGTAAATAATTCACCTCTTTATCTGGTTTTGTAGGAAGATCCCCTTGTTCAGGTTTAATGGAGTTCTGAGCATGGGGAGGGAGATACAGGGAAAAGGAATCATGAAAAAAGGCACATGATCATGTATTCATTAAAGACGAAATCGATGGTGTAAATAATGTATAAGGAAAGAACATTAACATTTAAAGTGTTCTAAGAAAAGCACATTTATCATTTTGTTTTGATACAAAGGTACAATAGGAGGATAGAAGGATAGGTAGGTAGATAGAGGGGAATGTGGAGAGAGAGAGAGAGAGAGAGGAGAGAGAGAGAGAGAGAGAGAGAGAGAGAGAGAGAGAGAGAGAGAGAGAGGAGAGAGAAAGAGAGAGATTTTTTATACACAGCGCAATAGAAACAGGGATGGAGGCAAAATTTTCATGATACATTTGCCATTTAAATCTACTCAAAGACACTTAAATTTATTTTTTTTTTGAGATCTTGATAACAACAGAGAATAAATATTGCATTTTAAGTGGTTGAATTGTGACCTCTCAAAGCCACTTCAATTTCTGAGGTGCGCTGAACATAGGCATGTCTTAATGACAGAAACAGAATGTATTTCAAAATTCAAATGAAAGAAGACATCAAGACATACCTTGTGTTCAACAACAGCTGCCATGAGTACATTTGCCCACATAGTGCAGTCATCTTATGTTTTGGGACAAGGGAGTGAGTTAAAAAGAGAGAGATTTTAATGAAGTATATATTATAAAAAATATTGAAACTGAATTTAGCACATTTGGTTTTTTTTTAAAAACGTCATTAAACCGTCTTTTTAACAGCTTTGATTTGTTTGTTTATGCTAAACATCATACAGAACTATTTCATATAGAAATGATACATTTTATCAAACATATATATATTTGAAAAAAAAAATAATAATAACTGATGAGAGAGTGTGAGGGAGGGACAGACATAGAGAGAGAGAGAGAGAGAGAGAGAGAGAGAGAGAGAGAGAGAGAGAGAGAAAGGTGTAAGAGAAATAGATGAAGAGAGATATATACAAAATAGAGGAAAAGGGCACATGCATTCGTTTTTAAATAAAAACAAACCTCTGTTCTCTGCTGCAAACACAAACACTCTGTTCTTCAAGGTGGTAGAAACTTTGAACTTAAAACTATCCCCCTGATGGAAAACAAAAATCAGAAAAGATTGTGGCTTACCAAATGTGACAAACTAATTTTAAAAAGAAATAGCTCAAGTCACCAGCTCATATACACCTCGATTGTCAGATTAATAGTTTTAAGTCCAAAATACCACAACATAACAGCTGGTTAAATAAACCACCGCAATAAAAAAATCTACATAAAAAATCTTTTTTCACACAGAAAATGGGTCTGAATCTTATACAATAAATGAATATTAACAACAATGCCTGTTAGTTGAGCTATCTCAGAAGACAGACTAGTTAAGTTGGAAAGTGTTAGTTGTTTTTTTTTACTCTTATTCACATACAATACAACATAATAATCATACATATACATATAAAATATATATATTTGTGTTCATCTCAAACTTAGAACTGCGATCAACACCAAACCGCTCCACCCTGAAATCTCAAAATTTACAGTAAAATTACAAATGAGCCAGAGAAGATTTTAGAGTCATGAAACTAATAAAATCAACGCCTAATCAATTTTTAATTAATAGATCAGTTCCATACAGTCACAGCTGGTAATAATAATTGAGCGAGGTGCAACATATTTGAATCCCAAAATCTTTTCTTTTAAAGCGCGCAAATTTGATCGCGCCCATCCCACTATTTCTTGATTGGTTAATATTGTAAATTCAGAAGATAAAAATAATTAAGCCAACTTTAAGAAACTCACGTCACGGCCTAAAAAACAAGTTACTAACAGTATGTGGGTCAATTTTCTATGACTTAATTAAGGTCCAAGCAAAAGATTACAAATATCAATCAAATCCCAAAAAGAGGGGAGGGGGTGTATAACGATTTCCTAATGGTGTATTAAAGAATTGGTGCATTATTCCCTTCGTCAAAACGATTTGAGTTCCTAAAGTTACAGATAGTTTTTAGTTTTAGCACAGTTCTAATTTATCTATAATCTTTAGCTTTGTCCATCCCACAATTCCCACGAATTTAGTGGGTTCTCAACTAATATAAAATATAAGCACTCAACAAACACATCTAGAGACTAAAATGATCGAAAAATCCACTTCATTCTGCTGCTGATTTTGTCTATAAAGTGAAGCCTCACTCCTTTATGACATTAAAATGCAGACTGTGCCTTTTAAAAAAAAATATCTTGATCTAAGTGAGTAACTGAAAGACTTAATGAAGAAAATGTTTGTTTCCTATTTTGGTTGCATGAATAAAATAAATAGATAAGAGGGTGCACTTGAAGTATGAACTGAGAAGATGTATCTGAAAGTTCCTTAAGATAAGCACTATTTGATTGTATTACTTTTAGGTTTAAAAATCAACATGTAAACATGCATAATTACATAAAACAAAATTAAATAAATGTACTAGATTAGATTTTAGCTGTTGGAATTCAAGATTCTCTATCATTAAAAGATATAACCCAATAAAGTTCCATTATCTCAGAAAAAAATACCATGGCCATTTCTTTATACCAAATAAGATTTCCCTGTTTCTCTAATGATCTAGTATTAAGATGCTCAAGATGTGATATTGCTCAAGCAATTGTTGAAGCTTAAGGGTTAAAATCAAAGATGTTAAGTAATGATATGACACATAAAAATTCAACAAAAATTAACAAATCCCACAACATAAATTTTAATGGGACTTCTAGGTAGTTTACATCTCTTAAGATATAATCATAGTGAGTTGACTGCCTATCTCTGGTTTTATCACAGCAGGGAAACCAAGGATTAGAAACAAATTGAATTAAATAATCTTTTTTGCAAGACATAATCAGTTATAGATTGAGCACTTATGCAACACGCTTCATTATGACCTCAAAACACACAGGATTGTTAGCTGGGCCTATATTTGAATCATTCATCAAAATACACTAATACGAAAAAACACAAAAAAACAACCTACCATGGCGTGCCTAAGACCAGTGCTACTTCAAAGAGATAATACATGAGTAGTACTCACTTTGACATCAATTTCCACATTATTGATGCATGACACTGGGATGATTCTTTTAGAGACCTGTGACTAGTGATATGAAACAAAAAAAAGAACATACAATTACATTGAATTTGAAGTTAAGATTTCATGAACCAATGTTTACCTAATAATCTAGAATATACATATACACCCTTGTTTAAAAAAATTTTAAATAATTTAAAAAAAAAAACAAAAAAAAACTTTTTCGATATAATCTGACCCAGAAAAAAAACAAAATCAAATAATTCTCAATGATTAATGCAAGATTCATATAAAAGAGGCCACTTTTAAGATGATAACAGTTCATTCAGAGTCTGTTAGCGTTTAATAAAGGAGCGAATTTTCAATGATAAAACAAATTGGCCTACTTTGTTGCTATCATAGTAGCTGAGCTTCGAGCCATCAAAAACGACCCATCTCTTTCTCCAGCCTTTGTTTGCATTAAAGCTGTGGGTGAAAAAAAACAACAAAGCATTGTATAAAGCCAGGCTTTCACATAAGTACAGGCATTAATTATTAATTAAAGCTCATGCCTGTACTTATGTGAAAGCAATATTTTAGCCAATCAACAGAGTTAATAGTACTCCAGATCTCACCTGCTCTCCATAAATGAACTGTGCCATTTCTTAAAAAATAATGTGTGTAACTGTATAGTTTTCAAGTTTATTTAATTATTTACTAATAAAATGTCTCTCTGATCACTTACAAAAATAATATTCACAATGCATGGAAATTATTGCACCAAGATTAAAAGTTGATTTGTAAGGCAAAAGGCTTTCTTTATCAGGCACTGTTCAGACTGCCTTTGGCTTCTATACACTAATATTCTTACTCACGTCTTCGTGTCTTGTACTTTTGTTTTGAATTATGAATTATGGCTGGTAATTGTTCTGCTAGTAACTGCCTGTATCTAAAAATGCAAGTCCCACGTCCAAAACTTTATAATCATTGATAAGACCTTAAAAGATTTTAACCATTTTTGTTACTATATTATTTTTGAATCTGTGGATAATATCAGACGATGCATGTAGAGCAACACTAAATCGTTTACACAAAAAATGAGTCTAACACTCATCCTATGTATTATACTGAAAATTGGGACAGAATACTCACCCTCCTTGTTTGTTGAGAAGACCTTCACGTATGTTTTTCTTCGGCTGAAAAAAGAGGACACAGTATGGAGGAAACATGAAAAGGAATGAGTGAAAGGGGAAATAACACCAGGGCAGCAGCCAAGGCCCTCTCTATATAACAATCTATGGGATCAGTCTTATATGTTGATTCTTCGTGATATTTACTTTGAATATGAAGAGACTTGAATAAAGGCATTGCTGTGAAAGATGCTGCTTGTTTCTTTGGTTCTTCAATTTAAATGAATAATAAGTAATTAATTTATAATGAACGCTGAAAATTAATAATCAGGCAGTTTCCTGTACATAAGAAATCAATTGTGGCTAGATGTATAAATATTCCCATCTTTGATCTATAATTCACGACATAATTAATGTAAATATAGTCATTCATTGTTTTATATGTTGCTTTTTTCATACTGTCCGCCATTGATATAAGATAGTGAATAATTATAATGTATGTGTCATAACAGTGTTATTTCAACTGACAACGCTTCTCATCATCGATATCGGCTAGACTGCTTTCATATTTTGGCTGCCTCAGCAGTATATTCTCGTGCGCCGAACAGAAGACAAAACAAAAGACCACTATAATAAAATTCACTTCGACATGTCATAGAGAATCGCAAGATCTTTATCAACTTATTATGTCAAATTACATAATAAATACTTCCAACATGACCAACCTTACACCAACACAACGGCGGTCTCGCAATACCAATTCCCCCAAACATAGTTTAGTATCGTTCTTAAGAGGGCGGTAAGCTTGACATTGTAATATGAGGGACAATGACTATATTGTCTGTACATGTAAAACAGGATGGAATCGTGTTAAACGCCACAACATAAATGGTCCCTTGTTCATGTGTGGTACCTGTTTCTGATTAACTAGTAATTATAACAAACGTTGCCAATATGCGTCCGGGTTCAACGTAGTTCGTTCAGCCGATAATAAAATCATGACTTTAAAAGATAAGCGCGCGCACTGTATCAAAACTTGATTTGCCAGACGTCAAAGAAAAGAAAAGAAAAGAGTAAAAATTAAGACAAAAATTGATACATTAGTCAAAATATAAGACGACAGTGTTACAGACACAAACGTTTTTCTATTGTTTCTGGGGAGTGGGGATTAGAATCGTATTTATGTTTCTAAAAGGATGCTACACGCTAGATAGTATATATTTATTGACCTATTGACAAAGGCATGGTGTGGCTGCATAAACAATGATGCACGAATCAAGTTCTACATAGGATTATGGTAACTATAATCATACAAATTAATACACACTGCGCCATGCTCACAATCAAGTTACTTAATGCACAGATTTAAATTCAACCTCCCATTCCAGGGCACCCCCCCCCCCCCAAAAAAAAAAAAAAAAAGTAATAATAATAAATAAAAAAATAAAACAACAACAACAACAACAACAACAACAACGACGACGACGACGACGAAACAAAATAAAAACAAAACACCACGGCACACAAAAAAAAACAACACAACCGAACATACAGTAAGACAAAGACTTTTAAAAGCATATGTTGACTAATGACAATGCTTTAATAGATGATTGGTCCAAACGTAACATGACCTAAAACTGCTTTAATCAGAGCAACCAAAGATAGTAAGACTAATAATAATTATGAGACCGATGTGAGGTTTCTTTATCGTCCTTGACTTTCCTTTACAAGTTGAACTAGATCTACGTGCTACACAGGGCTAAACACAAAATGCTGTATTGGTTTAGGAATTCGGGCTGCTTGATAGTGACACGAAGAAAAAAACCCACTCCCGATCTTGTGATTCACTTAGTTACCCAGTCAGGCCGCCCAGGCAAGAATGTTCTGACACGCTTTGTTTTCTAACACAGATCAAAATATCAGCATTGGATAGAGGAAATGCAACTTCTACCACCAGAACAACTATGATATAAACAAAGTTGCAGAAATCAGACATTAGACAGCACGAGGATTGAATCGGAAATGAAAGAAACACCATTTATTTGTAAACATTCTAGATACGTTCTTCTAGATGCGGGGCGGGATTCAGACAAGGTTCAGGCTGCTCTTGATTGATTTTTTTAAATGGCCTGCGTGAATAATATTGCCTATATTTAGAGCATAAGACACAAAGAGAAAGTTTCATGTTGTTAACGTTAAATGTTTGAAACATAATCTCATCCATAGAGCAAACGTTATTC
The DNA here is from genome assembly GCA_003991915.1 of Elysia chlorotica. Taxonomy (NCBI): domain Eukaryota; kingdom Metazoa; phylum Mollusca; class Gastropoda; family Plakobranchidae; genus Elysia; species Elysia chlorotica. The sequence continues at coordinate 86,476 of RQTK01001108.1, forward strand.
GCCAGCCGTCGTTATTTTATATTGTTAACATTATAGTCATGTTAACATTATAAGTTATTCATGAATTATAATACCATATGTTATTTGTAGGGGCATGAAGAGAATTGTTCTTCCTTTCGTTTCTTTTGAGTGTGTGTGCGTGTGTGTGTTGTACATTTTCGATCAAGACTTTAAAAGATTTTTTTTTTTTTGCGGCTTGGATTAAAAAAAAAAAAATTTAATTGTGCGACCTGCGTGCAAATAATAAAGATTTATATTGTTGCGTTTATGAAATCTAAAAAAATCTAGCATATTTCCCCTTCCATCGTGTTACAAAAAATATTTCTCGCCTAAGACTAAGATTTTCTTATACAAAACCCTTTTTGTCAACATTGTAAAGTAATCATCGAAGAATTTCCGCCTTATTGCTTTCAACGTTTAAGTGAAACAGTAGCAACTCAAACGTACACTACGATGTTTAAAAATACGCAGGCTTAATAGTCACAGCGATTCTACATAGCCCACGCCATTCTCAGTCTTTAGTTATCATCGTGTCCTGTTTCACTCAATTCACTGACGAGGGTTTCTCCAGCTTTTTTGCGCACCGGATAGTCCCAGATAGCCTTACTAAGTTACAAGTTAACCTGTTTTATGGAACGAACAAACCGTCTGCACAACTATGCTATGTTTTGTTATTGGCGTTTTTTCATGATATCTCGATATTGCATATTGACCTTTAGATCTAGTCTATATGGCTGTGTTTCAAGCTCAACGAGGCTTGTTTTTCTTATTCCTATCCAATAATAGTATACTAGCACACGCAAAAAGGGAGATGGCGACGTATTAAGGAGAGGTGTTTAATAAATGTCAGATCTCTAAAATAACAATGCGACTAAAAACAACAAACATCCTTGCTCCTTCCTGACTAGGCGTCACTATCGTCATTAGTACAACCATGCTAAACCACGGCATTACTGCAAGCGCTTAACAAACAAACAATAATTTAAACACACGCGCACACGAGAAAGAGAGAGAGAGAGAGAGAGAGAGAGAGAGAGAGAGAGAGAGAGAATAATAATAATAATAATAATAATAATAATAATAATAATAATAATAATAATGATGATAATAATAATCATAATAATAAACGACTGAGTCTTGATATAAAATATTGTAGGTAGGACAAATGAACGTTTACTAGACAATCTCTAGAATTACTAAGAGATAAAAATACTAAATAAATACAAAAATAACCCAAAAATATCCATGTCGACACATACGAAAAAAATTAATGATCCCGATTACTTTCGTGTCACAGTTCGAATCATTTTGATACCAACGATTTTTCAGATTGTGTGTCAACTTTCAAAAATTCGGTCTCCCCACATCTGAATGAGAATCATTCATTGTGATGACGGTGACTCATCCGTTCAGAAAAAAATAGTGATCAACAGAAAGCAGTTTGTGTGCTAAAGGAATGTTGAGAAGCTGACGGAAATAGGTAGAGAAAACGACAAGTTACATTCCGACAGAAGGAAAAGTGCTTGACCTTGGCAGCCGCGACAGGTTGTTGTTAGCCAGGGTCAATCAGTACACTGTGTTATTCCTTGACTGTATTTAGTTAGGATCTCTTGAGGGTGCATCGAATAACAGTTAAAGCACGTAGAGGCGTTTTTAAAAAAAATCTAAATAACAATGAAATTGTCTGCGGTGGATTTGACCTCAATACGCCCCTTTTTCAATAGTGGAATTTAACATTACTGTTGGTAAAAAGATGATCCTCTGTGATACTCTCAGTTGTGGTACTTTATTTCGGGCTCGGTCTCTCGTTGATATTAATACATGTTCACCTTTGCACAGCTAGCAAAGAATGGGGTTACTCCAAATGACACATATGTGTTAAGTAAATAAATATGCTAAAGAAAAACACAATCTATCGTGCAAGACTCTCAGCTCATGCGGCAACGAGGTGATTGTTGGTTTCGATTTCGTAATGTCATACCTAGGATCCTGGATGCAGGACTAATTACATGTTCTCCGATCTCACTATCCTTTTTCTTACTTTCAAAAATCTGGAAGATGATTGATAAGAGGAATTAGGTATGAAGATATAACCAGTCCATCAAACTTTCAAAAGAAACTTCAAAGATCTGTGAGGAAGACTCACCTTGGATTTTTTGTGCAGGAAAATGGGCCACGAGATGCTGACACTGCCAGTATGGCGTTTGTTGCTATCCAATCGTTTGAAAAACACACCTTTGCTAGATCTATGGAGCGTCATTGTATTCCGCAAACATTTCAGACTTTTTACAACGGCATGCCAATTGTATTTTATTCTTTGTTGCTCACTCTGTTGTGCTTGGTGTTTTATTTACGTACCGCAGGATTTTATTACTAATGCCATATTGTTGAATATCTCTAGGTACTGTGATGATCGAGCGTCATTGCATATCAAAGAGGTTTCAGTATCACAACACATTTCATGTTTGGTTCTTGTTTTCTCATGACGCCGGCGTCAAACTCATGCACTACAGAATTTAATAGTCATAATAATGTCACATCGCATATTCTAATGGAGCTTGCTAAAATGATAAAATATACCTCGTTATGGGTTAGTTTGCTGGTGTATTTTTTATGGAAAAAGAATTTTATATTACTGCTCAATACCAAAACTGGTGCACAGGTCACACACACTGAAGTTTTGACTTATTCAATTTTATCACTGTTTTGCCTTCATTGTAATCGGGTCCGCTGATTGAAAAGATCTGAGACGAGGGCCTTAAGGGTTTAAAATTCTTAACGTGTCTTATTACAGCTGTCTACATTCTATGATTTTGACAGGTTATTCCAAATACACATCGTATTTTCGGCTCAGTTAAAAACCAAGTGCGTAATATCCATATTTTTCAAAGAGATAAGAGAGAAAAAGTTATTTACGAAAGATCTTATTCCAGATTAATAAGGTATTAATCTCCTATTAGTGACAATCGATATCAAAGCCACAGCAATTCCAATAGCGTCATACTGAGAGTAAAACTACGTTGATGGTATGCTTATTCCCTCAGCTGGAATTCACTTGGTAAGCATTAAAAACACCAGACTGACACTAAAAATGATGTAAGAAAATTAAATTGGGTGAGAGAAAAAAATCTAATTCATAGTCTTATTTTTGAAGGCTTACGACAATTTCCGTCATTTTAACATACGCGTTTAAGTTTATATCTTCACCACAAAAAAGAAGAGACCATATTGAAATAGAAGATAATAATTGGTTCGAAGACAGTTTATTAGATGGATCTAAAGAGGGAAAAAACGTTTTAAACGTTTGAACTTTGATGGAAACACAAAAATTACACAAGACACCAATTTGTCTAAGTAAAAAGATACTGTATTCGAAAAACAAGAGAGCACAATTAATTAAAACAGGTACACCTTAATTCCGTTAAACACTTAACAGTTATGTCGACTTCGAAACTAAGGAAATTTTAACATGCATTGTAAACAATGATCCCGTATCCTGTTTGGCAGCTTTCCATTGAATGCGTGATGACAGGCCAACTGTTAGGGAATGATGGAGCTAATGGTGAAAGCATGTGACTTTGTTATGTAGAAATCTTTATCACGTCAGCAAAGAAGGCATTAAAAACAATAACAGTCATTCGATCAGTAGTTTAAAAAAAATAAACATAGCACCGTGTCATCTGGCGCTTAAAAAAAGCGCACGCATTATGTTCATTTGACTATAACAAAACATAAATGCGCGATGGTAACTATCTCCACTGTCATTAAGATATAAGCCCAAAAAGAGTTGGTAAAAGACAAAAACAAACGTACGTAAACTAACCGGTAATTAAAATGTATAAACTACAAAAAATATCAAGCTCTCAATATATGACTTATTACACAAAATAATGTCTTCTTCAAGAAAGCTACACATTTATCCAATTAGAATGATGCTATCATACAGAACTTTAAAACTCTATGAAGGCTTTAAAATTATTTTTTAACTCCCTTGGAAATTTCCACCTTCTTAAGATATTTCTTTTAAATGGACAATTGTTGTTGAATTACAGACATATTTAAAAATAATTTAAAAAAAAAAAAAAACCCCTAACCCCCCCCCCCCCCCCCCCCTCCCCCCATGTTCTTCACCTCTGGAAATCACGAGAAAGAAAAAGGCTAGCTCCAGCAACAACTTTGTGTCCTGGAACAGCTTCCCCATCTCGGTACATGTCGTTGATACTGACTGCACTAAAAAACAACGTAAGACTGTTTCAACCAATCAGCCATTCAAGCCAAACAGTGGACGGCTGTGTACTCTCTTATACTCGTGAGCGCACGCAAACCGAGGAAACGTTGGCACGCGCTATCTTCCAACTACGAGAGACGTGAGCATGGGTAGTTAAAAAAAAGAATGTACACGTAGTTTCAGATTTGTCTGGTAATAACATTGCTCGACAAAATTCAAAATCTAAGCTGGTAAAAGGTGCTCTCGGCAGCAGAAAAATTAAAAAATAAAACAAAACAAACGTATACATGTTGCCCATTGTAATCAAGGTTCCAGTTTTGCTCATCGTCCTATATAAGAAAATTGCAACGGTGACGAATGATTACTTCTTAAGAACTTTTCACATGGGACATTCACAGTGCACCAGATCGTTGGAAATGGTAAAATCTTTTGAATCAGTTTTTTTTTTCTTCTTAACCTAACATGGTCTGAAGAAAAAGCTGGGACAATAATTAACAGTGTCTTATCCGATGTTGTTCTGCACGGAACAGAAACTCATTGTTCCCCCTGGTAACTAATCTAGAGAGTACAAGACGTGTGAGAGACAAACTAGTTACACACGAACTCAACCATTTGCTGAGTTACTTCACCAAATTATAATTTACCATCGTTAAAATTCTGATTATTTTTGTCATGATCACCGTAGCTCGTTTTCGAGTCTAGTTATTGTTATTGTTATTTGATTTAATCTTACTCTGATGTCATATTTACATTTATCGTCTTTGCATTGAAATATTAGTATTGTATTCGTTTCTGTTCCATGACTATACTAATACGTGTGCTCAATCAATTTGGAATGGAGGAGATGGAGAATCTTAGACAAGGAACGCACAATTATTATGTGTTTTAACAAAATCAGTATAACACATCGCATACTTATTGCAAAGTAAATTCACTGCTACAGGTTCGACAGCCGCCGTGATAGAATAATATAATTCCTAAATCAAGAAATACACTAACCATAGTTAGAGTCATCAGGTAAACTCAAAATAATAACTCTCACAATCCATCCACAGAATCGAGAGAAACGCACAGACCCTCTGTTGCCTTAGATTTTCCACCTCCGAGCTGAACACGAGTCTACATCTAGGTCGTGGTCTATAACAGTAATGGGCGGGTAGAACTGCCAGTGTCATCTTTTCTGGAAATTGCCTCCTTATCTGAGCCATCGTCCCGGCTACCAGGATGAGTGGCAGTCCCGAGGTAAGAAGGCTAACTCAGAGGGGAGCGAAGTTAAGAAACAAGTAAGTTGACCAAGTCACATTTAGTGACATCATTAGCTTTTAGTTTAAGGTAACTGGTGTTGGTCTTTTCATTTTTTAGGAAGACTAATTAACCAATCTGAAAGCGTATGTATGCACATAACACAGGGAAACTTCACATTCGGTACTAACGAGGCCAGCGTTTAAGATTGTTGAAGCTTCCACTCCAGAGTATGTCCACACCAGTTAATGACAGACCATACTATCCCAATTCGACCAACACATTAAGTGGTCACCATAAAAAAGAAGGGTGAAATAGGGAAAACAAAACATGAGGAGAAGAGAGATCCGATAATAGTGTGCGACCACGGACACGGTTGGTCAGTTGAGACCCCGCTGGGTTCGTTTAAATGACACTGCCATTTTAGTGACTGAAAACTGAAGAGTGGTACAAAGTAGAATAAATAAATTTTATTACATTTATAATGTGCTTTCCATTTTAAAACAAAAGTCACAAAGCGCTTTACGTGTTATACATTAAGTAACATTACATGAAAAAATTTACACAAAATACAAATTATTCACATGAATGTACACATACATTTTTCTACTGAAATTGAAAGTGCTAAGCAGAGAGCTCAGTCGGTAGTAGTCTGAACTCATGATCTGGAGATCCAATGTTTGGTTCGCTGCTGTCGCTCTTCCTTGTGTAGATAATTCTTTTAGAAAATTAGCAGACGTATAACTGACTAGGGGGTTTACTTTTTTTTATTTGGTTAAGCAATATGCACTGGGTAGGTTAAAATCATAATGAATCGTTTTCACGCTATCCGCTCGTCCCCTTATCCAATTATTCCGGGCGTGTTAAAGAAAACGCGATTTAAGGGAAATAACAGTACAGGTAACAGTGTAGTACAAACATTAAAACGTATAAGTATGAAAAATTAGAGTTGAAAGTCATGGCAAACTGATGTATTAGAAAATAATTGGTGCAGTTTGCCTTCACACATGCGGTTATTGTTTGAACAAAACAGCAATTGTGGGCCCTCATGCGCTTAAATCTTATAGGAAAAAATATATTGTCACTCAAGTGCTACCTTTTTACATCACAAAATTAATATAAATGTATAAGCAATACCAACTGTTAAAATTTGGAAACTAGACTTTCAAAATACAATTTCAAGCCACTTCATAACACATTTTTATCCCACATTGCAGAGCATTAAATGAAAACATCAATAACAAACAAAACAAAAACAGCAGATGCGTTTATGCGGACTCCATTTAGCCAAGTGGGCAGCGCGCCGCTGTTACAGTATGACAAAACAGATCTGGTATGCCACCCCAGGGTCAACATCTCACGGACGGCCAGATCGCCCCCCAGGCCTGGGCTACCTTTCACTTTCCTCCTCCCACACTAGTCAGTTACGGGCTTTAGTGGGATCAGTCATGGGTTGGCTAGCAATGATATCACATGGACAAAAGAACGAGGTAAGTGTAGGAAGAAATAAGTCACGGGTATAAACATAGAGAGAAATAGATAAATGGAGAAAGTGAGTGAGTGACTGAATTTGTCGCTCAACGCCCAACATCAGCAGCAATTCTATATCGTAGTTGGGTCCAAAGACAAACATCTAATAAATTTACGTGCTGTCACAAAGAGACAGTGTTTAAATAATAGGCTCTTGTCTCAAACGGTAAGGATCGAAATCGGTAAATAGAAATTTTGTCGAATCGTAGGTTTCGATCCGAAGACTTCCCGATTGTGATGCAGTACAGTCAAAGGAAAGAAGAAACGTCAACAACAAATAACAAAATATGCATTTAAAGACAATTCAACCATCACCCGAGCAGCGATGCATGAAGTAAATGAAGTACAGGACGGGAGAATGAAAGATGATGAGGATCTTTGTTTACTTTTCTTTCCATTTTTTCCCCTCATGAGCGTTGCTTGTTTAAAGATGTAGAAATGTTTTAGGGTTTTTTTTAAACTAAATGGAAGATGTCTATGGTTATATTCAAACGAAAGTAGCGATTCATAACAGCAACAGCAATGTGCGGTAAGCTTATAAAGGCAATCAAGATTCAGGAACACATTAAAAACAGCCACTGTCCACAGATGGGATGGGATGAGCTGCGACATGGCCGGATCTTGCAAAGGAAGTCGGTTAGATCTACATCTTGTGTTTCCAAGACTAGACTATTGTCATTCAAAGTTGGATAAATTATGCTAATTGGTACGTGTATTCGGTTCCTGCCAGATTCTTGCGGTTGGGAAATTCCCAGTATAACGCCGTGTGTTAAAGCTACAGCAGGGTAATGTCCTCGTTCTACTTTAAAAAGAAATAAACTATTATTACCACTAAATACTGATGATGTCATTGTTGGTGGTGGTAGTAATTTTGGTACGTGTATTCGGTTCCTGCCAGATTCTTGCGGTTGGGAAATTCCCAGTGTTACCACTGTTACGTCGTGTGTTAAAGCTACAGCAGGGTCACGTCCTCGTTCTACTTAAGAATTAAACTATAATTACCACTGAATACCGATGTCATTCGTGTTGTTGTTGGTGGTGGTGGTGATTGTTGTTGCTGTTATTAAAGTACAGTAGTAGGCACTAGTATTATTTGTACTGTTACGACTTCTACTACCACAACCACCACTATCACTAACCACTACTACCACCACCACCACCACCACCACCACTACTACTACTACTACTACTACTACTACTACTACTACTACTACTACTACTACTACTACTACTACTACTACTACTACCCTACTACTACTACTACTACTACTACTACTACTACTACTACTACTACTACTACTACTACTACTACTACTACTACTACTACTACTACTACTACTACTACTACTACTACTACTACTACTACTACTACTACTACTACTACTACTACTACTACTACCCTTAATTCTACTAACTATATGACAGGATGGCTCTCGAAACCACGCCAGCGGAAAACCTTAAAGCAGGCGTGAAAGCAGTGACCATCCTTGAGGTCACGTTTTCACCTGGAGTTGACCAAGTCACGTCTGACTAAAATGATGCGCACTATTAAATGACAGGACCATGAAGCCGCCCACGCGACAGCGCAGTCTTCATCATTTATATACATATACCAAATCTCACTTAACCTGTTAGCTACACTGACGTGAGTTTTGAGAGGAAAGCAACAGTAAAAAAATGTCTACCGAGAAATTGTTACAAGCCTCCTCGTTTTTTGGTAAAGATAAAAACAAAATTGTTTCAATCTTTTCAATCGGTTTCATTTTGATTTTAAAGAAGGAATCTCAGGAAGAGGGAAACCCAAACACCTAAACCGAAACTTGCAGGTGAAAATGGTGAGAGAGAGAGAGAGAGAGAGAGAGAGAGAGAGAGAGAGAGACAGAGAGAGAGAGAGACAGACAGACACACAGACAGACAGACAGACTGACAGACATACAGGCAGATAGACTGACAGGCAGACATAGGGAGAGCGACAGCGGCAAGATTCACGAGATTTAATCACAAGAGAAAGAAAAAAAGGTACAAGGAAACCAAAACCTATTATGAATTTCAGGAGAATGAAGCCCCCTGTTAGTACAACCGCCCTGCGAAAACTGGCTAGCCATGTACATAATTGTACAAAACTTCTCTCAGTATAAAACATTATGTGTTTCTAGTTTGCCTATCAAGTGCTTTTAGTGCTTTACCTCTAACTAGACCTAACTGGGCATGTGTGATGACTAGTTTACTTGGCAACTGCCCATATAAAAAAAATGTTGTATTAGAAACCAAAACAGAGATAGCTTTATGTGGACACAACAAATAATATTATACATTCTTAAAAACTTGAGAATGATATACAA
>RQTK01001108.1:100817-103298 GCA_003991915.1 Elysia chlorotica
CTCACGGACTGCGGTTCCATGGAATGCAGAGAGCGCCTGGGGTCCATGGACGAGGGCATGTCGTCCACGCTGTTCTGTCTGAAGCTCGGGGACATCTCGTCCACACTGTCACTGTCGCTATCATCATCTGCGGGAAAAGTAGACAGGGAAGTAGGAAACAATGTCTCAAGGTATTGTAAAAGCTAGAAAGCTTTACTTTAAATTGGAAGGAAAAAAGATACCATACCATCACAACAAGGTCTACTAGTAATGTACTACATCCGTATACAGTGTACTTATTATATATGGGGAAATCCGATTCCTGGCAAGTGGGTGTACTACACTCATGACATATTTTGAGAAAAAGACATATGAATGTTATTTTTAGTTGCCTTCTCACTCGCGGATAAATCAAACCTCAAACTCTTTGACCCTAACCAAAAAGGGCCATGTGGGATTCGTTCTACAAGAATCTGGCCAAGCACTATGTACCTGGCGAAAACATAACAGTGGGAGAGCAATAAATGCCACTTCGAGTGAAATGCCGTTTCATCCAGTACATGACAAGCAAGCCCGACAGGTACGGTATGAAAAATCTTGTGGGCATGCAACTCATTGACCAATAACATGTATCCACTTCAAGGTCCCATACTGTGGCAAGGAAACAATAATTGCTAGACCGACATACAGAAATCTGGGGATCACTGCAAACATTGCCATGTTGCTCACCAGCGTTTTTGTTGGAAGTGGGTGACATGCCACCTGTGATAACTAATATCTTGCAGAGACCATTAACCAAGAAGGCAATGAGTCTGGTGGGTACCGTGAGATGTAATAAACGACTCCTTCCACAGGAAATCCAAGGGGGGAACAAGCTCTCGTGCTCAATGAATCAAAATTCCTGTTTCGCCAGGAACCGCCATCAAAAAGAGACAAGGCAGCCAGAAATCAAAAGCACTGATCCTTCTTGCCTACTTACTTAGTCGACCACAGTCAAACATTATTTTGCTATGAGTATGACTGTTTTCCATCTTTCTCTGATCTTTAACTCGTGGCAAGATTTTGTCCCTAGTGGAATGCCATTGTCCCTACAGCAATGGCTGCTGAACCTAAGACGCCTGTGTTTTTTGTCGTTGTTATGCTTAACAGTTTTTCGTATAGAGCCTTGCTCGGAATTTCATTTCATAATTCAAGTAGAACTTTCTGTGAACTGACCATCTGACTAGAGCATGCTGTGCTTCTGCCAAAAGTACTTTACTCACACTCCATTACGAATATATCAAATGAACAGCCCACACCATACATGTTGAGGATTACTTAAAGTTATAGCCAAATCCGAACAATACAACTCAAGTTAAAGGCAAATCACAGAACTTTCAGGTGGAAAGGGTTCGACATTTTCAGTTTGACCAATTTTTGACTCGAAGAACATTAAAGATTTGAAAAACACTCACCATCACTAAAGTAACAAAACATCAAGCAGGAGAGGGTAAAATCCGATATTAAGAATTTTGATTTAAGCAGATTTGGCAAGCTAAGGAGCGAATACACATCTTTTACATTTTTTATATAAACACGAAAGATAGATTTTCCAGCTTCAAATATCTGCGAAGTTTCCGATACATAAAGCGCAAACTATGGTTTTCAAATCTTCTAAAATTGATTCAACTGCAACCAAGAAGTACATTTTAGCAAGTTAGCTGCTGTCTATAGTACCTTAGTGTAACACCGTTAATTGTCGGCTGATTATTTTTATAATAATCCGGAAGTGTGAACGAAATACGATAACCTATATTAACGCTAAAATGTTATTGCTACCTATAGCCTTGGCGCATATAAGGTAGCTCTAAAAATGCCCAAGACCTTTCACTAAGTTTATAAGTGATTATTATGAGCGTTCAGATTAAAACGTTTGCATGTCCAACAAAAAATAGAGAGAAAAAAACAACCCACAAACAAATATATTGTTTTATGAAATCAGCACGATATTCACGTTATTTTAATATCGATCTACGGCGCATTGTGTTATTGCTGTTATCCTAGCATAGTGCAACGGGAACAGAGCAAACTCGACCAAAGAACTATTGTGCTACCCATGAACATTCGCTCGAGGAACATTCAGCATTTGTTTTTAATTATATATGTAACACACAAAATGCTTATCTTTTTTTTTTAAAGGTTAGACCACTATCATCATGGCAAGCACACATAAAATTACTATCCATAAGACAGACCAGCATGGGTTTGGTTAAACGATCACGACGCAATACTGAGCGTGTGTTGTAAAGTACAATGTGTGTATTATTGTTATTATTATTAGTTGTAGTAGTAGTAGTAGTAGTAGTATTAGTAGTAGTAGTAGTAGTAGTAGTAGTAGTAGTAGTAGTAGTAGTAGTAGTAGTAGTAGTAGTAGTAGTAGTAGTAGTAGTAGTAGTAGTAGTAGTAGTAGTAGTAGTAGTAGTAGTAGTAGTAGTAGTAGTAGTAGTAGTAGTAGTAGTAGTA
>RQTK01001108.1:103777-131429 GCA_003991915.1 Elysia chlorotica
ATTACTATTATTATTATTATTATTATTATTATTATTATTATTATTATTATTATTATTATTATTATTATTATTAATAATATTATTATTATTACTATTACTACTAATTGAGAAACTACAATACAGCTTTGAGTGTTACATTAAGAAGCCTCAGGGTCAGTATTGTCAGAAGATAACATATCGCACGACCCTCTCGAAAACTGTGTAAAGATAACAAATGGTTGTGATCTCACGGACCTTTTATAAACTAACGTCATGCTAACCTATCCATAAGCAGTTTCCAAATAGGGTCGAATCTAGTATAATACTATGTACCACCAAAATTCACTAGTTTTTACGTCTCTCAAAAACGACGCGGTGCGTCTATGCTGTAAATATTTTGCGCCCAAGAGCAATATTCGAATAGTGTATTACATGTATTGCGATATCCTTGGCTGGTGTAAACAGTAATGCAGCGCTGTTTTTTTTTTTTTCTCATTTAGGCCTATACGTGCTTTCGCCTTGTGTGTCGGCCATACCTCAAATTATCTGGACAATTTAGTAACAATGTACTGCAATAAAAATGTATAAAGGAAAGTAACAAAATACGCACCAAGTCAAAACATTAAAACCCCCACTGATTTACACAATTAACCAGCCGTGATAGTAAAACTACAACTTCAGTACAACTCAGGCAAGTTGAAATAATAAGAGGCTGCCACAAATAAAAGAATCGGAGGTTTAAGTAGTAGCTGAGTTTCTTTAACGTCCAAAGTAAAAAATATATATAGGCTATATTGAAGGTTAAAGAGGAAGTACTTGTTAAATACACAGTTATAAACTTATATATTTTTAATGAGTATAGCTGCAAAGCAGGATTACAAATCATAATGCGAAAGTAGGAAAAACTCACCTTTGCCACGGAATTTTCTTTTAACTGGTGACAGGAATATGTGCAGCAGAGTAAACAATAAAGCAAGCAAGGTTAAAATAAGGTTATGTTATGAAAAATAAAAAATAAAACCAGAAAAAATAACAAACAAAAAAACTGTCTTGACATATTAGTTACATTTTCATAAATTATGATGTTGAGTATTAAGACACAATTATCATTATAAATATATTTGTAAATTATAGAGATCTGTTATTATATCCATTATTATTATCATTATTATTTTTTTTTTTTTAAATTATTATTATTATTTGGTTTCTTGACAAGTGTATTGACCTTATTGGTTTCTTAACGTCCAACATCAGAAGCAAGGGTCATTGAGTAAAACTGACACTCATTTATCTCCCTATTTTCAAACTCTTAAAATTTATGAAAAGCATAAAAGTTCAATGACACAACAATATATTTGTTTCATACACGTACTACAAATTTAGAAAAAAGGAATTTAATGTACTCCAACACTATGGAAATTATGGAAATTAAAAGAGCCAAAGCTATGCAAAGTTAGAATTTTGAAATTGACGATGGTTACAAATTCACTATCTAGGATTAATGGAGCTTTTTGTTTATAAATGATTATAAGCTAATAAAAGAGAAAAAATAGAAAAATAAATCAAATATATATAATTATGTATTATTTTAAAATTCATTGTACTACATTAAGAGTTTTTTTTTTATTAATATTTTTGCATTAGACAATATATATCTTGAGAATGAAGGAAGAGGAAAAATCTTTTGATATGGAGTTGCATTTAATTTGACATTACAAAGATATTACTAGAATAGGAGTGTTTAATCCATTAAAAAAAAACAAAAAACTTCTACCTAGATATTTATACATTTGTAACATGAACGGAACAAATTTAAGCAGAGCAGAATAAAAATGTCTTAAACAGTAGTATAGGATCCCTCAGGAAAACCTAGGAGATGTGACACCTTAAAAGAGAGAGAACGGAGCTCTTGGAAAGAATCTCTAGACACTTAACTATTCTAGAAGATTTTTTAAAAGTCACAACCAAGAGTTAGAGATTATTTAGAATAAGCGTGTATTTTCTGGCGTAAATGATATCTATGTTATTGGTGAAAGCTAAAAACCTAAAAGTAACCCTAGGGAGTGGCTCTAATAAAGTTATATATAACATGTGTTTGTATTCCATTACAAAACTAAAGACAGAAAGAACTGAAACAAAAATAAAGTGAAATTAAAACATGAACCTTGAAGCCTCTCTTAAAATCACAAGCTACCCATAAGAGACAGGCACTGTACAGAAATATATATATGTATTGGTTCAGCCGATTTACTATTTTAGAGTGTTTGAAAAACTATGAAGAGCAAGTTAGAAATGAATTTTGAGTATTTTTTTTCTCTTTACCTTAAAATGATACATTGTAATTTGTAGCAAAAACTCAAATATTCACACAATTAATGCATTCAATACAATTAATTATATATATTTGAGAGCAAAGAAAAAGAGAACCAAAACAGATGATTTATATCAATCTTGATACGGGGCCGGTATGAATTTGAATACTAATTTATTATATTTATCTCATGAAAAGTAAATTCCAGAGATGTGCACATACCTCTTGCAACAACATATCCTTGATCAGATCTACTCCCTGCAGCATGAACTCCTGGTGGGGGAGGCACAAATCTGCTTATGCGATCTGGATCTTCAGACGGATCTACTCCTTTTGAGGATGATGCCACCTCTGAAACATCAACTGTCACCAAGGGTTTGGGCTTGGTGCTGGGAGACGGCGGGGTGGGCAGAGAATGGCTAGTGGAAGAGGCATTTGATGATTGCTGGGTAATGCCTTCTCCTGCTCTTGCGTTGAAATGATAACAGTACTCATCAAAGCCAGAACCTTTAAAAGGATCCACATTGTCAGACATAGGGGAAAACACAGGTGTAGGTAACTCATCAAAAATTTTAGAAGCTTCTGATGCAGATTCGTTCTGCTTCCCTCCAAAAAATGTAACTAAATTTTCTGGACGTTGAGGATACGCTGTAGGAGAGTTGCTTGGCCTTGGTGGAACTGGTGGAGGTTGAGATGGCTTCACAACACTTGGAAGTGGTGGTGGAGGGAGGAGAGGTTCTTCCCAACCTGATGATCCTGATATTAGCTGGGTTTCCAAAGGTTTTGTAACAAAATGTGGTTTTGGTTGCCTGTCAGCCGTGGAATAATTAAAATTTGTTTCCTTTGCTTTGTGTAACTCTGAAGCTGTGTTATACACAAGGGTTGATTCATTAGACTGCTCTTTAATTTGATTTTTTTCCATCAGATTTGATAACCGAGCCTGATTATCAAGTTTCTTCTGCCAAAGTGGATCTAAATCAGAGACATCAACAAAACCTAAGTCTGTTTTTTGAGGCGTGGTTTTACTATCTGTATCTGGAAAAGATGTTGGCCAGGCTGGATCTGAGCTGGACAATGTAGAAGAGAATGGCTCATCAGAGCTGCTTTCAGACCTTAAGTTGGTTCCTAAATTTATGAATGTTTCCACTGATTCAGCCTTGGGCGATGAGCTAGTGTCTCCATCTTTTGATTTGCCAGTTGAGTCTTTTTTCATATTTATGTTACAGTAATCTTCCCCACCACTATCATCATCTTTTATTGAAACATGTTGCTCAGGTGGAAGATTTTCCCTACTAACAGAAACAGAGGCGTCACTGTTGCTTGATGACAAATTATTGAAGCCATACTTGTCATTTACCTCCTTATCAAACAGTAATTCTAAACTGTCAGCATCAAGAGGAATAGAAAAGGGTACATTAGAGTTGTTGACTTCTTGATCATTTGAGCATTTTTTATTTTCAACAGTCCCTTCATCTGTGATTTTCCATGTCTCAACTTCAGAATGAGAATTAGATAAATCACTTTCTTCAACAGGCTGCATTCCTTGGGTATCCTCTTGTGGCTTTGACTTTCTAGGCCTTGGCACTGGGCGTGGTTTGGTATTCTTCACATTCTCTGAGGGATCAGTTTTGGGCCTTACGTCAAAATTTGAAGTGGGGACAACATTACTCGAGGACAAATCAGGGGATTCTCTTGAAGTTACTTGAGGAAATGGGTGAGTCTGAAAAACCTCTGCATCATCTGCATCGTCAACAGCACCTAAACTTGGGCTATTCCCAGCTGGCAAAAATTCAAGACTTGATTTTCTGATTGATTGAGTCCTCGGTGCTGGTGTAGGCAGCTTGCCAGGAACCCTGCGATCCAAGTCTGCAAAAGATATTCTAAAAGAGCTTCCTTTCTTTGGCATAAGAGTGGGGGGAGCTGCTCTGGGTAATTCCTGGCTGGGTGAGTCATCAATATTGCGTAGGTGGGGAGAAGGCGGAACATTGTAAACAGATTCCTCAAGCTCATCCATGGTAACTCTAATAAATCTTTGTATGTCCTTTTGTTGGCCTGCCTGGAATAAAAAAAAAATTGATATTCTATGAGTATCTCTCTTTCTTGCTATCTTAAAATTTTCACTTGAGAAAATAAAACATGGAAGCAAAGGCAAGACATTATGTCTAAATGGACACGCTATTCAAATTTGTCCATTGATAAATATTCACAATTATCGATTGGCAATACTTTTCATAAAGTATTTGTCCATCTCATTATTCCCTAAGGTAAATTTTACATGATCAAAATTCATCTAAACTAATTAGTCTTTGTCTGTTTTAAAACATTGATTTCACAATGTATTTCATTTGCCATTCTAGTACAGTGAGCCTAAGAACCTGCCCCTCAGGAGACAAAAGAGCAGGTTCTTAGAAGGTGCATGTTCTAACGGCAGGAGAAGGTAATGAGCCTGGGAAGATCACATGCTCTGCCCTTGGAAATAAAATAAAATGGAACCTATGCTGCCATACGGGTGAAGATGACGTACCCTTAGACATCTGTGCCCCTCCCCTGAGAGAGAGAGAGAGAGAGAGAGAGAGAGAGAAATAGAGAGAGAGAGAAAGAGAGAGAGGGAGAGAGACAGATAGAGAGAGAGACAAAAGGAAGGAAAGAAAAAAATAGAGAAAGGAGAGAGATACCAAAAACGAGATAGGATGCGAGAGAAAGATTTTTAAAAAAGCGAAAGTAAAAGGCTCAGAGAATGAGAAAGAAGAGATAGAAGGAAAGGAAGAAAACAGAAGATAGAGACATGTTGGAAGAGAGAGAAAATTAAATAGAAAGATAAAGGGGGTGTGAGTTCAGAGAGAGAAGAGAGAGGGGGAGAGAAAGACAGTGAGAGAGACAGACAGACAGACAGACAGACAGACAGACAGAGACAGAGAATGAGAGACTGAGAGAGGGCATTGAGGAAAGAAAAAAAAGAAAAAAAGATAGAGCGTAGGAGAAGAAAAAAAAAAAGACAGAGCGTAAGAGAGAGATGTACATATAGAGAGAGCACCCTTTCACAGTCAGTTAATCTTCCACAAAAGTGATTGATCTAACATATACAGTGTTTATACCACTATTAATTGCTGCATATAGCAATTTAACTTGGACAGAAGCACTAAAGTGCATAAACTCAGCCTTCTAAGATCAAGAATAGAATTCTACATTAGAAATGAAATAGGAATATAATATTTAAATACACGTAGGCCTATAGAAATCTATATTTTCTACGATCTAATGTGGTTAATCTTATTTAAAAACATTAGATCTATCTAGATTCTAAGTACCCTTAGAGAGAGAGAGAGAGAGACAGACAGACAGAGATAAAGAAGCTGAAAGGAAGGAAAAAAAGAAAAAAATAGAGAAGAGAAAGGGAGAGCTAAGAAAAGCGAGAGAGGATGAGAGAGAAAAGCACAAAAAAAAGAAAGGAAAAGCTCAGAAATAAATAAAGGAGAATTAGACGGAAAGAAAGAAATATGGAGTGATAGAGAAATGATGGAAGAGACACTTGTGGTATATTCAATATATTCACTTTTCGATACCCTCGTGTTGCAATTATTAGTTTCCCTATAAAAACAATAAAAAGTTAATGCGTATTCCGGCAAGCATGGCTTCAGTCCTTTCATTACAGTATGAGAGAAGAATGTTTAACTATCACAAAACACCACAGTGCCGACAAGGTTAATTAAGTAAATTTACCTTAGAAATTAAAAAGGAAAGGTTTCTTTCATAATCACACGAAGAACCGATGTGATCTGATATGGATCTAATTTGAGTAGTTTTCTACATCGAGATCTCCTTCCTTCTTATAACTGAAATCCATGCCTAAGTGTACTACAAAGGTCAGTCATCCAGATGCCACGACACTATAGATTCGAAGAAGGCTGAAATCCTTTACCAACTACAAAGAACGGCTAGATGCCTACTTTGTGGCAAATTCAGTACCTGAAGCAATACAAGCAGCTTTGCTACTGTCCACACTGGGACCAAAGGTCTACAGTACCCTGCGCTCCCTCACCACACCCAACTTCCAAGTGTCAAAACATATGCAGAACTGTGTGTTATATTGGAAAAACATTTCTGCCTGAAAGCACTTGAGATCGAGGAAAGGTTTAAGTTCCACAGAAGGAATCCAAGAACCATCAGAATCTATCCCAAAATTCATCGCATCCATCAAACATCTCTCTGTAATTTTGGTGATGATTTAAAAGCAGCTCTGCGCGACAGACTTTTCTGCAGCCTTAGGGATGTCAATATTCAAGAGTCTCTTACAAGAGGAGAACCTGAAGTTGGACTCTGCAACCAACCTTGCTCATATCATGGAGAAGACACAACATGATGCTGTTCACGCAATTAAGAGCTTGATAAAAAGGACACCATCAAAGTTTCCACAATTTCCAAGCTGTGTAAAAACAAACCATAACAGGAGCGTCTGTTTCCACAAAGATTCTTAGTGCAATCACTGCCACAAAAAGAGACACCTGCAGACCGTATGCAGGTCCAAAAAACAGTCTGCACCTAGCCCAAAGAGGGGAATACATTTTTTAAACAGTACAAAAGGGTAAACAAAATCAAAATCAATGGAAGTGAAGATGAGTTCACTCTTGAACTTAATTCACTCAGCTCTTGCATCAGAAAAATAATGCTGAGCGTCAATCTAGACTCGATTCCAGTGAAAATGGAACTGGACACAGTTCTGCGCTATCACTAATGATGCAAAGAGACTACATTAAAAAATTCAAGAAAAAAACCTACTCTCCCCTCGACGGTCAACCTCAAAACATACACCGGGACGATCATCCATCCACCTGGTGCCACAGAGTCATTCCACCCCGGAAACTACACCAACAAATATTACAAACATTGCACCAAAGGGCAACCAAAGGCCATCTGGGAATTGCTAAAATGAAGGCCCTGGCGAGGAACCACTTTAGGTGTTCCAGCATTGACAAGGATATTGAGACAATGTCCAAATCTTGCAACGCATGTTCTATGTCTCAACAAGATCCTCCTCTGGCACCTCCCGATCCATGGAAATGGCCAGAAAAGCCATGGCAACGAGTTCACATCGACTTCGCTGGACCATTCATGAGCACTATGTTCCTGATTGTTGTCAACGCTCATATCAAATGGGCCGAAGTTCTCCAGACATTCAGCATAACTACCACGGCCAAAATCAACATCCTGAGCTCTCTGTTCCCCAGATTCTTTCTCCCTAAGCAAGTTGTTAGTGACAAAGGTCCTCAGTTTTTCTCTGAAACAAATTCATGAACTCTAACCACATCAAACACATTCTCAGCACTCCATATCACCCAGCAACGAGCAGTCTAGCAGATTGCATGGTTCAAACTTTCAAGAATGCCATGAAGGCTGTAAAGAACGACCAAGGCAGTATGAACATGAAAATTTCAAGATTCCTCTTGGGCTAGTAGAATTCACCACAGTCCACTATTTGCAAAACTACAGCTTCACTGGTGTTTGCTTGAGCACAGAACACAGCTTGATGTCTCAATCCCCAACGCGAGAACAACAGTTGCAACCAAACAATTTATCCCCAACGCGAGAACCACAGTTGCAACAAACAATTTTACCAAGAGAAGGCCCATCCCCATGTTGCACCTAGATCACTCAGTATAAGTTTTCATGTCCCTTGAGACTACAGGGGCTCACAAACTGGAACCCAGAACTACGAGATCTAAATCGCACCAGGAGTTACTTGGCGGCACCACATAGATCAGATCATAGCAGCTTCTAAAGCTCCGTTCCACAACCTGAGCCTGCACATAGGCCAGTACTACCACCACTAACTCCTTTGCCTCCTATTAGCCAACTTGACACATCTTCAATCAGCCCATGACAAAATATCACAACACAACCAGGGAAATCCTTGAATTCTCCTAAGGTTTCGCTCCCATGCTCCTGCTCGATGCCCTCTGATCCACAGTCAGAGCGTGCCAACTCAGACAAATCCCAAAACTACACAACTAAAAGTGGCCGCGTTGTTCATTTGCCAAAGATTAGCAAATGAATATGGGCGGTGTAGCGATCACTAACATTCGTAACAAATTCTTCTGAGTAACCCAAAGTCTTTGGAACTGAAAAAGAGACATCCCAAGTCAAGCACTAACTATCTTTAAATTAGTTTTGTTACAGTAAATATAAAAAAGTACATTATTTTCAAGAAACTGTTAGAAAGAGAGAGTAATTGTAGTCGATAGATAGTATATTATCCACTTTTCGATACCCTTGTGTTGTAATTATTAGTTTCCATAAAACAAAATTTTAAGTCCATTCCTATTCCTGCAAACATGGCTTCAGTCCTTTCATTACAAATGTTTTAACAACCACAAAACACCACAACACTTATCCAGAAGGATTTATGAAGGAGGTGAGGGTTGAAAGAGATTTAGAGAGAGAGAGACAGACAGAGAGAGACAAAGAGAGAGAGAGAGAATGAGAGACTTAAAGGAGTTGAGTTGAGTCGAGTTGGTTTAACATCCAACATCAGCAATATAAAGGCTATATTGTGGACAGGCCCCAATATTGATGTCTGACAATTTTACGTGCTGCCACACACGAGACAGGGCGGGGATACCATGACACCTGTCTCATCCTGAGACTTTAAAAGGGAGGGAGTTGAGGAGAGTCCAAGGAGGAAAAAAAAAAAAGAGCGAAAGAGAGAGAGAGAGCTATATAGAGAGAGCATCTTTTCAGAGTCAGTTCTATACAATTCCACAGGAGTGATTGACTTGCCATATAAGTATACAGTGTTTATGTCCATTATCACTAACAGATATTATGGTGCATTTATAAACTCAGCCTTCTAAGATCAAGATGAGAATTCTAGTATGTATACGTACATTAGAAATAAAATTTATAGGAATGTAATATTTAAATACACCTCTAGGCCTATAAAAATCTATAAATTTTCTACAATCTAATATGGTTATTTTAATCCATTGTAAGACGCTTAGATTCTATAAGAACATTAGATCTATCTAGATTATAATTACCCTGACTGAGACATTCATACCCCTGAGAGAGAGAGACAGAGACAGACAGAGAAAAAAAACAGAAAGAGGGAGTCCGGAGAGAGAGAGAGAGAGACAGAGAGAGAGAGAGAGAGAGAGAGAGAGAAAGGGTCTACAAAGAGATAAAGGAAGGAAGAAAGAAAAAAAAAGTCCTAAGAGAAAGGAGAGAGATTATAAGAAGAGAAAGGGGAAGAGAGAGAAAGAAGAAAAAAAGAGTGAAAGGAGAGATAGATCTAGATCTAGATCTAGAGGGAAAGAAAGAAAAAATAAAAATATAGAGCTCTAAGCGATCGGATGGAAGAGAGAGAGACACTCAGACAGAAAGATAAAGCGGGTGAAATTGGAGAGAGAGACAGACAGAGAGACTGAGATAGGCCTATATAGATTTATAAAGCTCTAAATTCATCTCCTTCTAAATCTAGAATCCAGCTACCTACAGTGAACTAGATCTTGAAAGATCTATCTATAATATACTATTTTCTGTCAAGACAACATCCCAAATCTTGTAATTTATAATATTAAATTTCGATTTAGATAGGCCAAGAGAGAGAGAGAGAGAGAGAGAGAGGTCTATAGATATAAATATATAATATTTATAGCAAACCTGTTTCTAGATCATCATTCAATTTGCAAGTATATATTATTGCCTACAAAGCGACAAAGTTTTGGGCATAACATAAACAGTCCTCAGACTGAGCCACAACTTTCCTTTTGTAAATGCACTTTGTGTCTGGTGTGAAACAGATAGGCCTTATTGACATTACGATACCAACAGAATGACAGTATTGTTTCGTGGTGGTGTTTAGTAGTAATAGTACTCTTTCTGCCCACAAATGAAGCTTTATCGATAAGGAAGTCAAAAAGCACAGTTACTGTAGCCTAGCTGTTCCGTACAAGCGGAAAGCGGACGCGGAAGACATAATAATTATAGATCATCCTGTTTTCTGTACTGAGTTGCAATATGCCTAGTGTAAAATCGACAAGTCAAACACGATTGAAGCAAACTTTGACGGTGAACTTTGATTGGTTTTACACTAAGCGTACATAACTGGGACCATTTGAGTCTAAGTTCGTCGTTTTCCGATGAACCGTGTAAGATTCGAACTTCAAACCGCCTGCACGGGCAATACAGAAACCTGCCGATTGGGTTTTTATCTTTTGTGTTGTTGTTGTTCTTGTTGTTGTTGTTGTTGTTGTTGTTGTTATTGTTGTTGTTGTTGTTGTTGTTGTTCACACGTATGCCAATATTTGTCGGTTATGGGGCTAAAATGCATTGTTAAAAAACAATAAACATGTACCATTAATGCGCTAAGCTATTGTTAAATAACAACAACAAAGAGGAAAAAACTTGGTTTTACACTAAGCGTACATAACTGCGACCATTGAGCCTAAGTTCGTCGTTTTCCGATGAACCGTGTAATGGAGATAGGAGCAATGGCTAAGATTCGAACTTCAAACCGCCTGCACGGGCAATACAGAAACCTGCCGATTGGGTTTTTATCTTTTGTGTTGTTGTTGTTGTTGTTGTTGTTTTTGTTGTTGTTGTTGTTGTTGCATATATCTCACATGTATGCCAATATTTGTCGGTTATGGGGCTAAATTGCATTGTTAGAAAACAATAAACATGTACCAGTGGGAGGGGGGGGGGGGTAGGCGAAGAAGAAGAAGAAGAAGAAAAGAAGAAGAAGAAGAAGAAGAAGAAGAAGAAGAAGAAGAAGAAGAAGAAGAAGAAGAAGAAGAAGAAGAAGAAGAAGAAGAAGAAGAAGAAGAAGAAGAAGAAGAATGGAAAGGAGGAGAGGTGATGGTAGAGGAGGACGATGAGAATAACAACAAGAAGAACAAACACAAGAACAAAAAAAATAAAAACACGAATAAGGAAAACAATAGGACGACGGACAAGAAGAACAAGAAAAAAATTTACTCTTGGGGATTTCTTTATAAACAAACAAAAAGAGGAAGAAAAAGCTCAAATAGTTTTACAATATTAAAATACACAGTCAGTAGTACCACTCCCACACGTGAGTCACGTCTATTTTTTACTTGGAAGGCATTCTGGAAAGATTTGTTTTTTAAAGGATTCTTAAAAGTAGCTAGTGGTGGGACTTTTTGAAATTTAACAGGCAATCTATTCCATAAATCCGCTTACTTATTAAAAAAGCGATCGTTTGCCATTGTGGTGGGATAACAGCCACGGATTGCATTTTGATGGTGGAATGATAGGTCCCATCTAATTAATTGCACTTGGCTTATGTTAATTTTTCATTATGGTAGCGTTTCTGGTGTGTATCATGCTTGAATGTTGGTACAAGTGTTGTAAGTGGCGATGACAAGAATGGAAAATTATGCAACGGATTGATTTTGTACATTGCAAGTATTAGTTAAGGTTGTCATAATTTTTTTTTTATTGCCATACCTAGACGTTGTGATTTTATTGAATTGTAGGCCTACCAACTAAGAAACTACTGGTTGTTGAATGTTTTTTTTTCTTCCTGGTAGCACTTTTGTCCTCCCTGCTTTCCACGTATTCCAGGTTTCTGGTATAAATCAAATGATGGAGTCAAATGTTGACAAAGAGGTTCGTTACCTATCACAAGACCTGCAAGGGAACGCACGTCAGTACTTTCTTTTCTGCAATTCGCTTCTGCTAGTCCCTAATACAAATACATGTACATGTAATGATTTGGCGACGGTATAGGCCATTAAAAAGAATTCGCTGTGAACACTTATTCTGAAAACCGAAACAGGGTCATCTCTTTCTGGAAATAGTGACATCTAATTGCCCACACCCAATGAATTATCAAAGCAATGATACGGCTCTTCCAAGCTGAAAATAAAATAGAAAAAGAGGGCGACAACTTGGACAGTAGTTCGAAATTAAAATTAATGAGAAAGGCAGAAAAGATAACAGTATAAAAAAAGACCTTGGAAAAGAAAACTATAGACAAACCTTTACATTTTAGGAAACTGAAACGGTAGAGAGAGAGAGGTAACGGAGATACTGGAAGTGGGGCTAAATAGATAGAAACACCAATTAATTATATGCACCTTCTTATGGAAACCCACTCATTGTAGTATACAATGGTAGTGTAATGCAAACATACGAACTTGGGAAAGCAGATGATGAAAAAAAAAAAAGACCCAAACACCACAATCACTTTTCTATTAAGAGACCAGAGTTGGCATTTAAGGTTTTTGTGCTAAGAAATGAGAAATAAAATTCATTATAAATAATCAGTATGACGAGAGAAATGTCAAACATAAACAGGGTTGCCTATAGTACCCAGATAGATAGAAAGAGAGAGTGAGTGAGAGAGAGAGAGAGAGAGAGAGAGAGAGAGAGAGAGAGGGAGGGAGGGAAATAAAGAGGGAGATAGAGAGTTGATAGTAAAATTATTCAGTATGACGAGAGATAAATAGAAATAGAAACAGGCTTGCGAATGCTCTTTGTGAATACATAATAGTACTCAAAGAGAGATGAAAAGGGAAAGAGAGAGGAGATAGATAGATAGATAGATAGATAGATAGATAGATAGATAGATAGATAGATAGATAGATAGATAGATAGATAGATAGATAGATAGATAGATAGATAGATAGATAGATAGATAGAGAGAAAGAGAGAGAGAGAGAGAGAGAGAGAGAGAGAGAGAGAGAGAGAGAGGTCTTTGAAAATACTTTCATTATGACGAGAGATAAATCAAAATAGAAACAGGATTGCAGTTGATCTTTGTGAATAGTCGAAATAGCAGAACACATTCCAAATGCAGTTCAGGCTATTGTCCTTCTTTATGTTGTGCTTTTTTCTCTCAATACATTGTAGTTTAATAGTTTGAACCCATAAATTGATCCTTAGAAGTGACTGCTTCCTTCCAACTTTCTTCCCAAAACACATTTGAACGATTTATCAAAAATTATATCACATATCGGAGGTTAGTCTAAACTCCTTGTAGGCCCATCAGATTTTTCTTCTTCTCTATAATTATTTCAACAAAAGGTGAGCATTCATTTTTTTCATACCAATGCTTATCACAGAAACCTTTACGTGGGGACCTTTTTGTAAGTTTAATAATTAGTTTCTTAATGTCTATCTTGCGGACGAGTACTGAGACTAACTTCTGACAATGTGTACGTAATATTACACGTGTAGAGGAACAAGGATTTTCGTCTCGGATGGTCAAATATTATTGGTTACCGACCCAACAAAGTTGGCCTGATAGTGATTTTCATTAGTTTAAAAGGCGTTACTTTATTAGGGAAACCGTTTATCTTTAATCACAGAAATATAGGATGCCAATTCAGTACCCAGAGTTTAGATAACGACTTGTGCATCCACAATGTCCAAAATGTGGCACCTGATAAGGGATGCGTGGGTTTGTTTCTAAACCTCCAACGTGAAGAACTTGGCTATGACGCGGTCGAGTCCAAAGCTGATGTGCGACAGCTTCACATGCCGCCACACAGAGAGGGGATAATGGTGGATGATATCATAACTTTTGTCTTAACCAGTCATGTTTTACTAACAGTAACACCTATCCAAGCAGTAGAGAACGAAATCCGGTAAATAAATTTGTAGATGTACTATCATGGGATCGAAATAGAGACCTACGACATAGAAGCCCATCGTTATGGAACCTAAGCCAGCTTGAGCCCTGGATGAGCGAGTAAGCAAATCTCAGTAAGGTATTTCCCACAATGCCGCAAAAGCTTAATAAGAACCCAATGTCGAACCTAATGGGAAGAGATCTCGTTGCCGTAAAAAGATCTTTTTTTTTTTTTCATCCGACCAATGAGACAGCTTCGCCGCTGGATACATTTTTCATCTATAGACTTGCCCACCCATCTTATTGTTGGTCTTTCTGACCCCCTGAAGCCTCTCTAGATGTGCAATCCTCAGTTGCTACAGTTGTTATAATTAATGCAACTACCTAGTTGCATATTTCCAGCTCCATATGCAAATAACTGACACTTGTCAAACCATGAGAATAAGAATGTCATATGAAAGCAATTCCCTCTCAAAAGATTCAAACCAATTACATTGTACTGTCAAACAAAGAGTAAATATAAGCAGACACAGAATCAGAGACGCCAAGAAGCTCTTTATTTGTCAAAAAAGTAAAAAAAAAAAAAAGTATGCCTAGGCTAGAGCTGCAGATTACTATTGCTATGACTCAGTGTGTTGAGTTGAGTTGAGTGCAACGTCAGCACAATATTGGCTATATTGTGGACAGGTCCCAAGACTGACGTCTGACAATTTTATCTGCTCCACACACGAGACAGTGCAGGGCACCATGACTCCTGTGTCTCAGCCAGTCACATTAATCTGTCACCGCCAGGGCTAGAGATAGATAGATAGAGAGAGAGAGAGAGGGAGGGAGAGAGAGAGAGGGGGGAGGGGAGAAAGGGAGGGAAAGAGAGAGAGGGAGATAGAGAAAAAAGAGAGAGATATATATAGAGAGAGAGAGACAGAGAGAGAGGGGAAGAAAGTGAAATAGAGATAGATAAATAAAATCATTATGGTATTCAAATTGTTTCACGAGGCTAAGAGTATGCAAATCAATTTAAAAATGATTTGTATTACAAAAATAATAAGTGTGATGAAGCAATTACTATACGAAAATCATAGATTTCAAAACAAATATTTTCTCTATTTCTATCCAAATCTTAATGATTACCACATGTAAGTTTAAAAATATTTAAGATGAAATACAATCAGCATATCACAATCTGTATTACACACACAAAAAAATAAAACAAAAAAAAAGCTTAACTTTTTTGCTCACCGCTACAGGATTAACTAAAGCACCGAACTTATTGAAATTTTACATGAATGTAACTATTTTTTATCCAGCGCAATGGGACTTTTAGAATTTATAATTACATGTACTTATTGTTAATTTATAATACACAAGAAATAAAACGTCTTGTTCCAGTTATTATACTAATGTCGGACCCATCTTTTGAGAAAAATGAACCAACGGGAGCAGTATATATGAGTTAAAAATAAGTCTATTCGTTTTTTGTTGTTGTTTTTGTGTGTGTGTGCTTTTTTTGTTGTTGTTTTTTAACATTTTGTCTAACATCTGTGAATCTTGGCTGAGTCCACACGCACTATTGCGTTTCCGTCAAAATTTTGCGTACATGTATGTAATAAGTATCGCAATTCTATCCCAATTATGAACAAAAACGCTGCATATTGCAATATGATATGTATTCAGTATATATTATAATCCTTATTGACACCTAGAAATCCTCAATCTAGGGGAGAATTTCGCTCTCCTCGGCAGCTCGATTAACTAACGTTTTTATTGAAAGAAAAACACACAGTGCAATAGCAAGATTTTGACAAAATGCTATGTACTTGTACATGTATTTACAAAGTGCGCATACACAACAAAAATTTTGTACAGCAATATTGTAAACTGCATAATAGTGCATATATATTATATATATATAGACACTCCCGCCCGCCTCACCTAGATCTTTATGGAATATGCTCACCTGTTTCCCATCCCGGATTACTATCAGTAGACTGTATGTTGTTATGCTAAAAAAAAAAACCCCCACTATTTTATGGCATTTTCTGTCACTGCAAAACAAAAACTATTTTAATCTCATAACCTTTTGCTTAACAAATGTTCATCTCCTAATATCTCTGAAATATAATGTTGATTTGGTGTCCGATCCCGGGTTAATTTAAACTCTGTGTAATATTGCTCATCACACACCAATTAAATTTTACCAAATTAATTTTTCTATTCAAAGAAGGGGCTCTCAAATAGTGTTAAAAATATCATTACATATAATAGTATAAACATAAATAAATGTATAAGCTTTTGATAAATATCTTAAAAGCATTAAAATAAAGAAAACTGTTAAAGACAATTATTTTTGTTCAATTTTGTAAGAGGTCGCATTTGCAACTACAAAAGCATTTAACGATTTTAAAAATTGTAATTTCTATAGTGCTCTAAGTACCCAAATAGACTCAGTACTAGAGCTTTTATAATCAATAGACTTTGGGATTACTCCAATCTACGACTGGTTAGGATTTCAAAACTATTCTCACCATCATTAGTTTATAGCAGATAAACAGAAAAGGATCTATAGATCATCTAAATTAGGCACACTCTTAGAGGCTTTCACTAGTAAGTAGTAAAAGTATTAGGCCTATATATGAAGCGAATTCTCACAATATCTAAATCAAAGCATGGACAATATTATTTATAGGCATCAATTGTACTAATAAGTGTGGGGGCTAGAAAATCTCAACCACCTGGGCACCAAGCCTTAACCAACAAACCAAAATCGAGGAAGCCACCGCCAGGATCAGGGAAAACCATCACAATTACAAAAAAAGAAATAACATGTTATTCCTCTTTCTCTGGGTTGTCACAGATGGTCTGTTTTGTATGCTTTTAATATGATGGCCCTAACCTTTTCTGCTATACACTTCTCTACTTTATCCCCATCTGTTCATGTCATGTTTTTTTCTTTTTTTCTTTCTCATCCATCTAACATTGCTGCTAATCTTACTAATCTTAGACAGTCAATAGAGGTTTAAATATGAAAATGAACTAAAATGGATCATCCAGTGCTGTTTGTATTGTTAAAAAATTTTAAACATTAGATATAATTACACTTATGCACATTCTATTGCAGATTTCTTTCAATGATTAAGACTGCAAGAGGTCAAAGAATGTTTTTTTTACATGAGATATTAAAAGCATCCAAACATAAAATTAAAAAGGAGTGGCAAAAATATTTGTTCGGAGCAAAGATAATCTTAGGAGAAATTACTAAGCCAAAATATACAAAAAATGATTGCATGAATGTTCAACAAATCTGCAAAATTCAATTTCTCATTTTATAAGTAGTTGCTATAATAAATAAAAAAATTAGAAAAAAAAGCCAATAAGGGTAAATACATGTCTCTTTCTAAAACAAATATTATCAAAGAAATTGAATTTGAAATTAAAGTTTCAGCATGTATTTTGCACTTTTCCATAGGTTGATTCACTCATGAGACAAAAAAAAAAATTTTCAAAAGAGCTGAGAAAAACAAGAGAGTGAAAAGTTGTTGAGAAGGAAGGGAGATAAAAACAGATTGTTTCATTTTAATCTCTGTGAATGTGATGTAATAAGGATCAAAATTTTTTTTTATTTGACCCTGTGAATAAAAGCATGTGAGTTAAAATCAGCATAGAGAGAAGAGAGACAGATGATGGACAGACTGATTAAATAGGGTTAGGAATGGAGAGGTAAAGAAATATATGACATTTATAATTCTAAAGATTGACAGACATACAAACTCAGAGTCAAACACAAACGAAGTGACACCCAAGCAAACAGACCAGTTATTTTCCAATATTCAACATAAATTATGAAGTATTAAAGTAGCAAGCGGGGTATATTACAGCTTATCAATGGCACTCTAACTTTCATCAATTCAAATAAAAATATGCAAAAATAAAAGATATATTATGCAATCTCCGCTATATTACAAATCTCAATGTTATATTAAAATATTACAACATACTAAATAAAATAAAAAAAATAGAAAAAAAGACTAAAACAAAATAAATAACGGTATTGCATAAAAACAAACTATTAAATTAAACCAAATGAATAGGAAAATTTGTCACTCTCTATTTAACCAAAATATTTCTCGTAATAATGTGACAAAAATAATTTTTATTTTTTTAAACTTAGCAATACAATACATATGCATTGGTTCTTAGGGACATTTCACACACTTTGTATAATTGATATGTACTTATGCAGTCTTATAATAGCTAATGGATGCAGATTGCACAATAGCTTATTCTTTCTTAAATCCAACATTCATTTTAATTCTGGTCAATCCTTTTCGTTTTCATGACTATTAAAATCTCTTTGATTACACAATTTTAAATAAAAAAATAGGACATAAACTTATTAATTGCTGAAGTGGACAGAATTTTATAGGAATTACAAGGCTAATATAGGCAAAATAATGCAACAAAAAATGTACACATCAATGAGCAAATAGTGAAAAGCTATTGATCAAACTTCTTATGTCATGACAATATAACAGTTACGAATTTTTTTTTCTTGCTTGTTAAGATAATGACAAAAAATGTTTAAACTTTAAAGGTTTTAAAATGAATACCAATTTCATGCACATTTAAAAAATATTTATCACAAGGACTAGTTCCATAACAAATAACATTTTTTTTCACACAAAAAAAGACATGTTTTTAAAACAACAACACACACAAAAAAGTTAGGAGTAAACTTTTAAACAGTCTTATCACTCATTTATTGTCCTTAAGATGCTGGAATACTTCTTCATCACTCATTTCTAAAAAGGCGTGAACTTTTCTCATTATCTCCTCATTGCTGGTTTGTAAACTCATACTGTCTTGACTTGGGCTCTTCTTCATTTGCATTCCCTTGCCTTTGGGCTTAGGTATTTTAGGCTTCATAACTTCATACTCTGGCTGTAATAAGGTCAAATAAAAGGAGAAAAAATACTTTATACTTTTTTTTTTCCATTTAAAAACCCAGCTTCTTAACATTAAATTATCAAAAAATTAGGAATTAATAACACAAAACCAATAATGCAACTTGAATATTATAATGAGTCTTAGTTTTACTTTAACATAATTATTTACCCCTTTTACACCTACATTTGTATATCTATCTAAGAACTTAAAAAATCCATAGATTTACATACTACTAAGGCAATCATAAAATTATTATGAACATAATTGATAACTTCAGGCATGGAATTCGGATTTGGGCAAGACCTTTTTAAAATGTGATTATATATTTAGTCTGTGAATGAAACTAATGGACAAAAAGAAAAGACCTTACAATTTATTTAATACTTACAAACCACACAGTTTCATCAATAAATATTTGAACATAATTTATGTTATAATAATTTATTTACTTATATTTCAAAGCTCTTATAAATGCCTCGTTTTCAGACCTCCAATTGTGTAACCTTACCGCTGCATTATACTTATAGTGAATGGGTGCAGGCTTGTCAGAGCATGAGGCTGTGGGTGAATCAAAGAGAGATTTCTGCCTGTGCGTATCACCATCTGACCTCTTTGAAAACTGACTGTAAAGTTGTTGTCCGATAGACACTCTAGATTTTTTGAGGTTATATTCTGATGTTGTTCTAATGCGTCCCCTTGAGTTCATTTCCCTGGGAAGATAATCAATCTCATGCCTTTTATTTTCCATAGTTGTTATCGAGACAGGACTTCTCAAGTTTTTCCTCAGGTGAAAATTTTCTGTTTCCAGACCTCTGCCTATTTGCAATGGGAGTTCATTAATATCCCCATCTTCTTGGTCATGGTCTCTTGGTTCTGGTGATCTGTCCTTAGGAATGCTTATCTGTGACCTTGCCCTTGACGTTGGTGCCTGAGAGCGTGATCTGATTTTTGCAGCTTGATTTCTCATGCCTTCATGCTTATGGGAATCTGGTAACAAATCCATAAAAATCAAAGTAACATGTTTCATTCCACATAAAAGTATGTATATAAAGAGAGAGAGAGAGAGAGAGAGAGAGAGAGAGAGAGAGAGAGAGAGAGAGAGAGAGAGAGAGAGAGAGAGAGAGAGAGAGAGAGAGAGAGAGAGAGAGAGAGAGAGAGAGAGAGAGAGAGAGAGAGAGAGAGAGAGAGAGAGAGAGAGAGAGGGGGGGGGAGAGAGAAATGAAATCATTATGGTATCATGAGGCTAAACTTTTCATATCAAACAATTCAAGGCAATTTCCTTGAGTACAGGAGTAATTTTTTTTAATTTGAAAACATCAAACTGTCAGTGTTTATTTTTTCCAAGTGGAGAGTGTGCAGAGTTATGCAAAGATGTGCTGTCACAATACAATAATTTATGGCGCGATGGGAAACAGTTCATAGCTTTGTTTCCCAATTTATCTCGACTTTATGAAATGGAACAGGATATCCATTGAAATAGGTATTCATTTTACATGCAAATTATGGTTTCACTTAGTTGGTTTATTAACCTCCATCAACAGCATATAGGCTAATTATATTGCGGACAGGTCCAAAACTAATGTCACACAATTTACATTATGCCACATAGACACAGATTTGGGATACTAAGTGTAGACTGGTCAAATTACACTGACACCAACATAACTGGTACACATGTCAAGTCCGAGAAATTTTCTTAAATTAAGGGAGGGTATTAGTAGTACATGTATGTTAAAAAATAAAATAAAAAGTGACAAAAGATACTGAGACAGTTTCTTCAATTTTGAGAACTTACTTTGCCTGTCCTGGCTGACAGCTCTCTGCCTGTGAGGAGAGGCTGTGTTTGTTTGATCCTTGAAAATATGATGAATAGACATATTAAGGAAAAGGGCAAAGATTAAAAACATAATTATGTAATAGATATTTTAAAGAAAAACTACAACATGGATTTATGTAATCAAGAAAACTAATTTTGCTTGGTAAGTTCTTCATACACATTAAGAAAATGCAGCCTTATCCATAATTGAAACATAGAAACCTTTCTTAACCATCTCTTTATCAAATATTTTCTAAATAGTATTCAAGTCAATAATAGGTTCTTATCAAAATGTTCCAAGGACTGTTCAATAGTAGAAAATATAAAGTCAACTTTATAAGTTGATAATGGTTTCAACCACAAAAAAAGGCAACCTGTTTTTCTTTGAATAAAATGATTTGCAGCCCAGACTTGCTTTCGAAAGAAATATTTAAATTCTCACATAAGGGCATAAAATATTACCAAAAATGTTAAGCTACCTTTGAATTTTTTCACCAATGCAGATGAAACTTTGTCCCGTTCATAGTAACACTTTTGATTTCGATCTAGATCTGACTAAGTCTTAAGTCCAAATAAACTCATTTTGTGAGATCATTACACAATCTCTTTTCAAATAAAGGAGAGGAACCTAACTTTATAAAGGAGAGGAACCTAACATTTTTATAAACTAAATTTTCTACTATATTAGATTCCGCCACAATGACAAACACAGATAAGATAAAATAAATAAACCATTGATATATAAATGCATTGTTTAGATAATAGTGTATTCTATGTTTTACTTTTTTAGAGATTAATAACTACAATTTGCAAAGTGTACGGCTCAAATATCTATGAACAACAATATGCATGTTATGATTGTGTATTTGTAATCAAGTTATTAT
The DNA here is from genome assembly GCA_003991915.1 of Elysia chlorotica. Classification (NCBI taxonomy): domain Eukaryota; kingdom Metazoa; phylum Mollusca; class Gastropoda; family Plakobranchidae; genus Elysia; species Elysia chlorotica. Next base: position 125,305 of record RQTK01001108.1, read on the forward strand.
TATTATTATTATTATTATTATTATTATTATTATTATTATTATTATTATTATTACTATATTTCTATCTTAAAATAATTTGACACCATTAATCCCTTAAAAAGATATTTCATTTTTTTAATTTCGATTCTCTATTCAATATAATTTTTTTTATAAAAATTGAAGTTTATTGCAATAAATATTTAGATAATAATAAATAAAGCCATGCTTGTTTTCTAACATTTTTTTTAATGGTTAACCTAAAAAAGTAGCACGTTGAAAATGTATATAGTTGAAATGACCAAAAACAAATTGTAACAATTTTTTATTGTGCAGTTGAATGCGTAACAGGAAAGAAAACATGCTCATCTACAGGATGCCTAAAAGCAAAAGATGGTAAAATGATCATGGAAAAAGAAAAGATACTAGAAAGATGGTCAGAATACATTGGCGAGCTGTTTAAAGATGAGAGGAAAGATTTCAACGTAACAAAGAGCAACTTTGCTGGACCACCCATAATGAAAGATGAAGTCCGCGCAGCAATGAGAAAAATAAAAGCTGGAAAGGCAACTGGGCCTGACAATATATCAGTGGAACTTTTAGAAGCACTTGACGATTATGGAATTGATAAAATCACTTCACTGCTGAACGAAATCTATGAGACAGGCCAAATTCCAGCAGACATCACCAAATCAATCTTCATAGCACTACCGAAAAAACCAGGTGCAACAGAATGTGAACTCCACAGAACTATAAGCCTCATGAGCCACATGACCAAAATACTTCTAAGAATTATCATGAAGCGTGTCAGAAATAAAATTAAACCTGAAATAGCAGTAGAACAATGTGGATTCGTAGAGGGAAAAGGAACGACAAATGCTATATTCATTCTCCGAAATTTGCTTGAAAGAGCTTTAGAAGTGAAGAAAGACGTGTATTTATGCTTTATCGACTACACCAAAGCATTTGACAGAGTACGCCACGATGAGATAATCACGCAACTGACAAAGTTAAAGGTGGTTGGAAAGGATCTAAGGGTGATCAAAAACATATATTGGGAACAAACAGCAGCAATGCGAGTTGATGGGGAAATCAGTACTTTCCAACAAATAAAGCGTGGTGTAAGACAAGGATGTGTGCTCTCTCCAGACCTTTTCTCTCTTTACAGTGAAATAATCATGCGAAACTTAGAAGGACATCCTGGAATAAAAGTGGGAGGTCACAATATCAACAACCTTAGATATGCTGACGATACAGTATTGTTAGCAGAAAACAACAATGATCTACAAAATTTAGTAAACATTGTAGAAGAGGAGAGCAGGAAAAAAGGATTAGAACTGAACAGTAAAAAGACAGAGGTAATGGTTATCAGCAAGGAACAGATATCGCCGACGAGTGACATCTATATCAAAGGAACCAAACTCAAACAAAGTGACCGCTTTAAATATCTAGGGGCAATAATATCAGGCGATGGCAGAAACAACATCGAAATATCATCTCGCATAGCGCAGTCAAAGGCAAGTTTCCAGCGCATGAAAACCATCTTAACAAATAAGCGCATCTCCATCCAAACAAGAAAAAGGGTCCTTCAGTGCTACATAGAACCTATTCTAATGTATGGTTGCGAGGCGTGGACGGTGTCAAAGCAGATAGAAAAGAATCTGAAAGCAATAGAAATGTGGTTTTTAAGACGAATGCTCCGCATCTCTTGGACAGAAAAGAAATCAAACAAAGAAGTTTTAGAAGAAGCTCAGCAAAACCATCAATAATTAACAAGGTGAGGAAAAGGCAAACAACATTCTTTGGCCACATGATGAGAAGAGAGGGACTAGAACATCTAGTGACAACAGGAATGATTGATGGGAAACGCAGTCCAGGAAGGCAAAGAGAAAAAATGGCAGACGGGATGAAGGGGTGGCTACAAATATCAAAGGTTACAGAGATAATGAAACTAACCAGAGAAAGAGAGATATGGAGGGACATGATCACCAACGCTATGAGGCATGGTACTTGATGATGATGATGATGAATGCGTAAAATGTAAACATAGTTTTTCTTTTTGTTGTTTGATAAAAAAACACAGTGAGGTTTTAAAAAAATGGAGGAAAGGCTTTCAAATTAATTGTGTTTAAATAATAAATGTCGAAGGAAACTTCATTACTGGATTTCTCAGTGGTATTTAAGATACATCTTTGGGATTATTTTAAAACAATATGATATGTTTGTAATACTAAGCATGTAAAATCATGCCTATTGTAACTTATTGTTTTGAGGTTGTACAAAAAGATTAGCAGACTCAGTTATTTGCAGCTGGTAAAAAAAATTGAAATCAATTGTGAAAACATTCTGTATTTATTAGGTTTCAGGGGTTAAAAAGGCATTAGTCACAATGAGAAAAATATTGGAGCATATTCTTACCCACACAAAATTGCTAAAAAATAAAAAAATCTATGTGAAGTGCAAACGAATAAATGCATTAAATTGTTTACTAAACTAAATCAATTTTTCAGAAACGGCACCTTGTTGCAACTTAACCCTTTTCTTCAGGCTTCTCAAGCAATCTAAATAAATCAAGAAAGAGAATATTGCTGTTTCAATAAAGACATAACTATGACAGGAAGATATAGTAAGGGCGAGGGTGCATTGGTCCAAGGGTATAGCCTGCAATTTCTACGAAGGAGGTTGCCACATCTTTTTCTACGGGTTGAGTCTGTGTCTACAAGTGCAATTTAACTGACTAAGGCACACGAGGTCCTAACGCCATATAGGACTTTATTTAGACCACCGACAAAGAAACTTTCTTCATAGTGAGGGCAAATCAGATATTATCAGACCATGAAATAACATATAGCAGCTTAACTTTATTCAACATAATTATATGGTCTGTGTGTTGCACACAAAAAACAAAAAAGCATACATGATCGTATGGTATACCTATTTCTTTTACTTGCCCTCTTGTAGACAGATGGAATTCATTACACTAATCACCATTTCAATTACAAAAACACATATTCTGAATTTTTACTGCTATGAGACTTATGATGGTCAATATCAACAATTTTATTACATTTGCAGAACACTTTATTTGAAAAATATTTTCTTCCCAATGGCATCCAAAATGATATCAGAAATATGCAAGCGTACCTTGATATTAACTATATCACCAAAAGGTGAGAATAATTTGTGCAATTGTTCCTCGTCAATTTCTGGGTGCAAATTTTTCACATACAGATTTGTCTTTTTCTGTAGAAACGAAAATCAAGATAAGATAAAGAGTTATTTGTTTTCAAGTAAAATATTGAGAAAATGTCTAGGCCTCATCTATGTAGAAAGGGAGGGGGGGGGGGGGGGGGGGGGAGAACAAAGGGGAACCAGTCGGTGGGGAGGGGCGGGAGGGAGGGGGGGGGGGGGGGGGAGGGGACAAAAGGAGCAAGACTCTTATGAAACTACTTGTATTGAGTGTTACATAATTATCAAAAGAATCCAGTTTTTGCATTGAATTAGAGAATGTGACTAGAAACCTGACATTTAAGTAAGAAATATTGAAAAATGAAAAAAAAAATTAGTTTCTGTTTTTTGCTTTACTTAATATACAAAATCATTTGTCATGTAATGTGATAAAATAAATAATCATCTTTTTAAAACTACTACAAATTTCAATAGTTTAAAATCAGGGTTACAAATGGATTTACAATAAAGTTAAAAATCTTACCTGTGGGTTATCCATTCCAGGCAGTGTTTCTTCATCCGAAGATAAGTCATCTGTTTGATCACTTACTACTCTTTGAGCTCTTGAATCTTCAGAATTCTGCCAATATCAAAGGATATGGTTGTGGTCAGATCTTTCATCCCAAGACTTTGGGAACAAATAGGACTTATCTGTATGGGTCTGTTTATTTTTACATAGAGCGTAGAACAAATGTTCCTTTTAGTTGCCCTTACCTCATGATCAGCCAAAAGACTAATATCAATGGATTTCCCATGTATACAATGACCATCCAGTTCCCAAATGGCACGCTCAGCCTCTGAGCGAGAACTAAATGTGACAATACCATGACACTCTGATTCCCTATTTGTTCTTTGGACCTGAAATGAATCAAAATCTAATTCAATTTACTTACAATAATTACGTTGGTTGTTTTTTTTTATACTATTGATTATAAAATAACGAAAAGCACCTTATGTATAGACAGATCATTGATTTTCCATTAGGAATTTGTTGGCCCAAACATGTACGGCACACAAAACCCCAAAATGAGTTATTTAAAAAGGCTCAAATAGTTTTGTTCATGTCTTTTTTCCTTCTCTCTATAAACTGATACTAATAATAATAATAATAATAATAATAATAATAATAATAATAATAATAATGTTGATGATGATGATGATGATGATGATGATGATGATGATGATGATGATGATGATGATGATGATGGTGGTGATGGTGGTGGTTGGGGGTGGTGGTGGTGGTAATGATGATGAAGATAATAATAAAAATAACATGACATTTTGACTTATTGTGATGAAACTATTACTTAACTTTGAGAGTAAGTGGATCAGCAAAATGACTCTGTCTTAACTCAAAGAGAAACTATTCGGTTCAGTGTGACAATACACATATACTATTGAAAACTAACAAATCTCTTAGTCTTTGAGAGAACTTTCTATAAATTAACCCTCATTAAATTCTTTTTAAAAAGCAATTTCATATTTTTTTTACTTGAAACAAAACAAAAGTTACATAAAATCAATTTAATTTCATTTTTTAAATGAAATATGAATACTACATGTTGGTAAGTTTGTATCTTTTCAATACAAAGACTTTAATTCTTTGTGTCTTGAAAATTTGAACATGACCCAACCACATGTTTTGTTGATATCTTCAAGATCTTTATGCAACTCATATGTTTAATATACCAATCCCTAACAAAAATTTAAAATAAAAATATGAACACTTTAGGTATATTGCTTATTCTCATACATACCTGTGCATTGAACACTGTCCCAAAACGAGAAAATAGAGATACCAATGAGTTTTCAGTCATCTGAGGGGACAGGTTTCGTACGACAATTTTGTTATCCTGTGAATATAGTATTTATAAACAATATAAATGATAAAATATTTTCTTATTGCATGATGTAGTGTGAAACTGTTGACTCAAGACAAAAAAACAAACAAAACGAATTTCCTTCAGGAAAGTAAGGATGAGAAAAAACATGATAACTTTATCATTTAAAATCTAGCAACCAACTTATTAAAACTTGATCAGACACAAATAAACATTATAAATTATGTCAACATATATTGCAAAAATAAATATTACTTCAGAGAGTATAACAAAATACAACTATGCAGTCAAATTCCTCATGGGTATCCCGCCTTGTCTTGTGTGTGACAGCACATAAAATTGTCAGTCATCAGTCTTGGGGCCTGTCCATAGTATGGCCTATATAGTGCTGATGTTGGACGTTAAACCAAATCAACTACAACTAAAACTTTTACGTTATATTACATGTCTAAAAACCTGCTCTTGGAATTAAAACCTGTATAATCATTTGCTTCAACATAATAAGTTTAATTTATATTTGCTATAAATAAAAGCCAATTCTTTCGTCCAAATCACTTTTTGGGCGACATTAGATGCATCAACATATAGGGAGGTCATATTTTAACTCATCTGGTTCTCTCATTGACTGAGTCTCAGCCTTCAAAAATCCTGTGTGAAGTAAAACTCATAACAACCTTCTTTGAAGTTATTCACTGATCACTTCATTCTCAACTTCTAGGCACACTTTTTGGAGTTTGTCTTAAAACCTAAGGGACAGGATCTTAGCCAGACACCAAAATAGTGTTATAAGAGGTTCTTTGATAAGTAGTGTTATAAGAGGTTCTTTGATAACAATATGATTATTATTAGTAGCAGCAGTAGTAGCAGCAGCAGCAGCAGCAGCAGTAGTAGTAGTAGTAGTAGTAGTAGTAGTAGTAGTAGTAGTAGTAGTAGTAGTAGTAGTAGTAGGAGTAGTAGTAGGAGTAGTAGTAGTAGTAGTAGTAGTAGTAGTAGTAGTAGTAGTAGTAGTAGTAGTAGTAGTAGTAGTAGTAGTAGTAGTAGTAGTAGTAGTAGTAGTAGTAGTAGTAGTAGTAGTAGTAG
>RQTK01001108.1:140428-159325 GCA_003991915.1 Elysia chlorotica
ATAGAGAGAGAGAGAGAGAGAGAGAGAGAGAGAGAGAGAGAGAGAGAGAGAGAGAGAGACATGGAGTGGGAGGTTGGAAAATAATACGCTCATAAGATTATCATGTCGACAACCGTAAGCCTAATTATTATTGAATTAAATCTTTGTACGTGCACATTATTTTTTATTTATTTAGCTATCTTCTATCTCGGGCTAGGACGCCTTTGTACTATTCGTATGAGCTTGCCCAATTCTTAGAAGCTCTTTGTTAAGATGAGTTTCACGTTGCGTTGTTTCCAGGAATTCTAAAAGGGAGGCAACAATGTGAAGGCAAAAACGGAACCGCTAGAAAGAAGCTGTACTTCAAATAATTATTATTTGAAATGGATAGAATATTAGAATCAACCTCGCAGCGAGGTTCTGCATGTATGGAGTTTAACGCGGCAGAACAAGCAAGGCAATGAAATTATCCCTCATGTATTTATTAATTTATTCGCTAGTCATTTTTTCAACATTTTATTGTATACATGTGTTTTGATGTTTCCTAACACATTAGAAACAACCCGAGCATTACCAAATTAACTGGGCGTGGCTCACACGGGTCGCTTCAGGCCTTGTGTAAACCGTAATACCAGTGGAGTTCTAAAACATGCGAGGACAATGAAAGCCCATTTTGATCACATAATTATAACGTTGTGCCACACAACAAATTAATGAAACCCGTTGAAAGATGTAAACATGACATATTATATTCAACTCTTAATCCGTTTTAAGCTTACATGCAGAGCATGCTTCCCGTAAAACAAGCATTTCTTTTCATAACGCAGGTCTTGCTTGTAGGAAAACTTGATATTTTTTTTAATGAACATACATCTTAATGCTTTTATAAAACGAAAACTCCTTTACCGTAGGTATGCCTGTTTTAATTGTATTGAATACACTCGTTAAAAATAATTATGATTTACTACCTTTAGAATTAGACCTGTACTATTTTAAGTAGTAGTACTAATTCTACTTGGTCCGATTTACAAGAGAGTTGGAGTTATGAACCTCAATCCTGAACGGAGGAATGAAGAAATTGGGGTATATAAATACAGAATAATATTAAGGAAGACAGAGATAAGAGCAGAGTGGTAAAGCAAAAGGAGCAAGGGAATCAATTGTATGTATTGTGTGAGGTAGTACATGGCAAAGAGAGAGAGAGAGAGAGAGAGAGAGAGAGAGAGAGAGAGAGAGAGAGAGAGAGAGAGAGAGAGAGAGAGATGATGAATACTGACACAAACGAAAGAATAGATGTGTGCTCGAATACTGAAAACATAACATCTAGGTGGAACATCGACTTCAAATTATAATTCCATCAACTGAGCCCTTATGTTGGTCATAATACATGTACATGTACTAATACTCATCGTGTGTTTTGGATTGAAGATATCCCAATTAGGAGTCCTATGCTCCACCAGCAGAAGAACGTTATTGTTGACTTCACTTGTATTTGTAAACTAAAAGTGAAACACACAAGTCAGCCCTCCTTACCACCACCCCTGTTAGATTAAACGACCCTTCCACATAAAGCGTCCATCTTTTTCAAAATCGAACTGCAAAAACTTAGTACATGTATAAATGAAAAAAGTGATCCTAATAATACGAGTAGTATCCATACTTCCTTCATGTGATCATTACATGAACTATTATAATCACCTTGAATTTTGGAAATCAAGAACTTTTGATTTAATCACAAATGCATACCAGAGTCCACTAGTGAAATATATGGTATTGCTAATCTCTCTCTACACACACACACACAAACAAAGCATTAAACTGGAATCTATGACTTTATTTTTAAACTAATTATTTCCAAGGCACTGCACCATAAAATCACCCCCCACCATTTTGAGAACATTCTACCAGAAACACTACCTGAAATACAGAATTACTCCATACTGACGCACCCTTTTAATATGAATGGTTGTAAAATGGTGATTTCACTTAAGCATATTCCACTGCATTTTAGATAATGGCTACCTACCCTAAACATAGCACACACAAAAAACAACAACAAAAATGTTTTTTTCAACATGAAAAGACCACATTTAATAATAATTTGAAAAAAAAACAACAACATAGTTGTTAGTTACAATTTACATCCTTTTCATATCATTATCAAAATCAAATTAATACATCTTTTTTTCAAATGAGGTTACAATTACCACAAAAATAATGAAATCTCCTAAAGAATATATGGGTTTGAAAATAATCAGGGACAAATGCAATGTAAATGTACATCTTGAAAAATGCTATGATAAATTCAACTTGTTAGCTTTCAAAAAGAAAATACACACCTAGTAAGATTGACTCGAGATCAATTTGGCTGTTGAATGAAATAACTGCCATACTTTGGCTTTATATAAAGGAACCAAAATGGATTTGCTGATTAAACTAAAAACTAGAATACTGATACAAATGGTGGTATCTGGGGGGGGGGGGGGTTGGTTTAACTGCCACACACGAGACAGGGCGGGGATACCATGACTCCTGTCTCAGCCGGTCACATTATACTGACACCAGCCCAACCAGTAGGGAAAGCAACAGCCAGGATTCGAACTCAGAACCTTTTGCGTCGGAAGCCGATGTTCTACCCCTGGACCACCGCGCCACCTGGCGCCAGGGTGGGGGCAGACTTGGACTCCTGTCGCAACCGGTCACAAATGGTACAAATTGTTTGAGAAAATAAAATGTAATCATAAAATGCTTTTAAACATAACAGTGTGTTCTTAAATGTGCAAGAAGTTAGATAACAAACAAAATTAAAAAATGACTAATCTTGAGTAATGGTGAGCTTATATTAGACTGAATAGGCAATAGTGATGAAAAAAGAAAAGAAAAGAGGAGACTGTATGGCACCTGTACATGACGATTTATTAACTATCTATAGTGTGCATATTTCTGCAGCTGTGGTATCTAAATTATAGTAAAAAGATAAAAAAATAATAGTCAATTTAAATTTGCACAAGATATTTTAGTAAAGAAATTGATGTCATATTCATTTTTTTTTACTAAGAAGTAAAACCCTCAGGAGAAGTTGGTACCTGAAGCTAATAAAACTAAAAAAAATTTAAAATGGTGTCCTTACTGGATTCTGACTTTTCTCCTTCAAAAAACCAAGAGTTTATCAAAAGATTCTTTCACTAACAACTTTAAGAAGGAAACATAATAATACATGTAAAAGGATACAACAAGAACAAAAAAAAACATTTTTATTCTCACAATTGAATCTTAAATGTAGGATCAAAGTCATTCTTTGTAGATATATGAAAAGATAGCACAGAAATTTCAATTGACAACATTTTTATGTCAGACAGCATCTCTTAGTGCGAATAAAATGCTTTTTTTTCTGATCATTGATTAACATGTAACCCATCCAATAATATTTTAAAATGTAATTGTAATTTTTTTAAAGTTGAATGAAATTTTGCACATCCAACAATATTTTTTTCATAGTGCATGCACTTGTATTTTAATTTAAAGAAGCTGAATAAAAGGCCAACATACATGATGTAATCATGTTTGGCACCGAGAAAGGTCAAAGCAGGCTTTGAGGATTGAGCCTTTACTTTCAATAGCAAAATAGTATTTTTAATTTGCACAAATGATTCCTTCTAACTTAACAAGATCTTTATAAAGAAATAAGAATATAATGTTACTACATGAACTCTAAACAATGATGGTAAGTATTTACCAGCACAATATAGAATTCAGTATATATTGATGCAGCATAAAAAAAAAAACATGAAAAATTCCAAACACTAATGAAGTATACATGTTATTCTTATTACGAACTCTTTCATCCAATATCTCTGTAATCAGAGGGGACTTAAGTAAATTCAGAACCCTTAAGCTAAAATTATATAAAAAGGATGAGGATGTGTTGGAGTGTTGTTGGCAAAACAAATTGAAGTATAAAAACACATGCAGATGATTTATATGCGGTACAACTTAACTTTATGAACCTCACATAACAAACTTTCCCCAAAAAGCTTAGAAACAGGACAAACTCACTTGTAAACCGAATTGAAGATTTTGAAAGCATACATACAAGCATAGATTTTAATTATATTCATGCTGCATGCAATGTAAATGACAATCTGATAGTATATATATGTTATGATTATGTAACAATGGTATGTTTGTCTATTGAATAACAAATGGATTATTGAGCCTACTAATGTTCTTCCCAACTAAGGAAATGCTACAGACCCGTGGACCTTGTTATGTTGAAGGTTCACAGGATGACAAAATCATCCCTTTCATTCTAGCCGAGTATAAAAATAATAGTGTAACACATTTTGACCATTAACAACTTATTTAACTGCTTTTCTCATCAAAAGAGTTGCTCACATAGGCATAATTATTGTATGATTTACTGATTTATATAAAAAAAAAAATTTTGTTCATGACATGGTTACAAGTGACGAAATTCAATGATTGACAACACAAAAACGGCTGTTTCTTTGGGAAAAAAGCAACACAGTGAGTTTCCTATACAACTGCATCTAACTTTACCATGTAAAATAATTGAAAACTGTATGAAAGTAATTATATTTACTGATACAATGATCTGTTCCTAGATAAACAATCCATAAGAAGGGTTTAAAATATAACCCACTTTAATCTATCTTCACCAGTTTTTCTGTATGCTCCTTGAGCTAAATGGTTCAGAGTTAAGACAAAGGGAGTCAGGGAATTGTACGACCTACACTAAAATCAATAAGTCTCTCTTCAAGTAGATATAGATATGTGGTGATAGAAAATAATACATGAACATACTTTTATCCCATTTACAGATGTAAATGTTTAAAAAAAAGTTAATTCTTCAATTTAGTTGCACAATTATCATCAAAAATTGAAAAATGAAATGTATTTCAATTTCAGGAACTAGGTTCTCAGCAATAAATTGTCGCAGATAAAATAGGTGTTAGGGTAAAAACAACATGCTGCTCTCATTTATACTACAAATTGGAACTAATCTCATATATATCAATCTTTGCTCCCATTTCAAGATGTCCCTGCCAATATTGTTAATTTCACTATGCTGAAAATCATGATGAATACTGGTTTTCCTGAATGCAATGCTTTATCAATTTTTCCACTGACATATCTATAAGATATGTCTTCAGTAAAAACCACACTCCATAATTTACTTTGATGATCTTGTTGCTAACTACTTCAAGGGAGTAAAACTTCAAAGCTAAAACAATTCTCTGCACACACGAATATAAAAAAGAACGCCATAGGAGCCAAACATTATTTTGTGAAGGAACTGATTAGAAACTAGTTAAATGAAAGGAAACACCAAATTAAATTAGGCCCACAATGCATTCTTCGGCACAGACTTGCTTTCATCAACATATAATAAAGTTCAAGTTCAACAACATGTTTTGCTGCATAAACTATATGAGTTCTGTGAATAGTTCAAAATATACAGAATAAATAAAAGGTGAGCACAATTAAATGAAGCAAATTTCCTAAAAAGAATGTTTTACTGTGCTTGGGCAACAGGCGCCAATCTGCTTATAATGCTGATGCATTTGAAGGAAAGAGTGCGCACAAGTCCTGGGCACTGAGGTTTGGAACACAAATACTCTGTTACTTGACGGAATTCACTGAAGATGATTCTGTTGGAAGGCAAAACAGAAATATTATACTAATTTACACATTCTAGACATAAAAGTTCTACGATAAATTAACATACAATTAGTAGGATATAACCTTTTTTTTTTTGCACTTCGTACGCAGAGGACGAAAAAAAATGAAACAGACTAAAAAGGTGCTAACAGTTCCTGAAAATGAATGACCATACGCAAGAAAGAACTGGGACCTAAACTAATGCAATGTAAAAAGGTTAAAAGATTGCTCCATTTCCCAAGACATACTGAAAGGAAAACATTAAACCTACAGCCAACACCCCTTTCCCCTTTTTAAAGCCCTGCAATGCAACACTACGTCAACATATTATATAGTTTTAAAATGACTCATAAGAGAAAAGATATATAGATAATTAGTTAAATGCATACCTGTTGTAAGGATTTCTGCGTGACGTATAACGCAGAGACAAAAAGCGGTAGTACAAAAAGGGCAGGAAAAAGCTGCTTTTCCCCCTGAAATAAAAAAAAAGTTTTGGGAGTGATGACTTGAGCCCATTGTATTACAAATAATAAGGATATAATGCCACTTATCCTGGAATAAAATACATTTGCAAGACGAAAATTAATTCTTAAAGTTTTGATTTTGTTAATTGAAATATATACGTTTAATATCACATATGAAAAATTAATCTAACATAACAATAGACTAAAACAAAACACCATAACATTTCAGCAAAGTTCATATTGGTGATTAAGCTAGGTATACAGAACAACTCGGATTCAATGAACTACGTTAAAGCTCTGTGTGGCTCACTACTGTCAATACCCTACCTCCATTACATTTTTTTTACTTATATGTTGTTAAGCCAATCACATCCCCACCCATCTACAGTACTAACAACTTTTTCTTTGCCTCTTCTTTCCCAACAACACACACACACACACATTCCTTTTTACATTGGCGGCTCTAACTCCTTGATCTTCGATCTTGGTTGATGGACCTCCATTACATTTTTGTACCTAGATGGTGTTGAACCAAACCACAAACTGAGACTTTTACTCTTTGATCTACTATTTTGCTCAACAGTCGTCCATCGGCTGACACTTGTCTCGCCCTGCCCCCTCTGTTAGTCATTAATTTTCATCTGACCGACCCCTTTCATTGCACACTCCACCACATGATGTCAGTCTTGTCTTATTAGAAGTGTTATTTTTTAGCGACCACCTGGCATATCTTTGGTTGTCTAATTTTACACTAGATTTAGAGTCTGACAGGCAACTTTGTTAGCTTTCGGACACTTCTAGTTTGTTGGATCCGAGGGTGTGTATGAGATTAGTTTGTTGGATCCAAGATAGTTTACTAAAGACAGAGACAATATAAATCGGGAATTTAAGAGAGAGAGAGAGAGAGAGAGAGAGAGAGAGAGAGAGAGAGAGAGAGAGAGAGAGAGAGAGAGAGAGAGAGAGAGAGAGAGAAAGAGAGAGGAGAGAGAGAGAGAGAGAGAGAGAGAAGAAGAAGAAGGAATAAATCAAATTAATGAGTGAAAAGAGAAAGAGAGACATAGGACAAGACATAATCTGGGTTTAGGTAGACTGTAACTAATTCTAGATCTAGATTTACCTCTAGACAGATCCTAAATTAATTTTAATTCCTAAAATAAAACCGGGATTTGACAAACAAAAAAGTCTTCCGAATTTTTTAAGTTAAAATACAACAGGTTTCTTGTGCATCCACTCAAATCAGATATAACAACAGAATTTTAGTGAAATAAGATACCATCCCACACGAAGTCTCATAAGTTCATTGCATAGGGAATTTCCGGCTTAACTCTGCAAAGTGTGACTGATGTCATCGGCTATTGTTAGTATCATGGTAGGATCAAATTTGACAAAACTTGGTCAAAGTGGGGTTAAGAGTATATATAAAGAAAAGCCAATCGTCAAGAGAGAGATAAACATTAGAAGAAAGCGAGTTACAAAATTGATTTAAAGAGAACAAGCCAAATGGTGTAAATGTTTGTTTTCGAGTGATAACACAAGAAAAAGAAAGTAAAAAGAAACGTTATTGAACTACATGTGCTCGATTTAAACTTGGAATTGATACACTTCCTGGTTTTTATTGTGTGTCAGAAGAAACCAGGGAGACTGGACTCCATATATAAATATCGAAAAAACTGAGGCCATATGAATCAGTAACAGACAGGCATTGCAGCTTCATCAGGAAAACATCAAAAAGGTTGACAAGTTTGTTTATCTTGGCAGTGTTGTAAGTAAAGATGGAGGAACAGATGAGGACATCAATTGCCGAATCAGTAAGGCCTGATACGCTTTCAATATCCTAAAACCAATCTGGAGGTCTACAGCCCTGTCGGTACAAAACAAGATCCGGATCTTCCATACCAACAAGAAGTCGTTGTTTCTCTGTGTCTCGGAAACATGATGCATTACCACCGCAATCATTCACTAACAGATGCCTCAGAAACATCCTTAACGTTAGGTGGCCCATAGTTATCCCGAACAAAGAAATGTGGGACAGAACGAAGCAAACCCCTATCGAGACAGAGATCAGAGAATTGCCAAAACACTGACAATTTGGTATTACTTGAGTTGTGACTAAAAAATGATTGTCGTAAATCCTAAAACGTTGGAACACAGGCAGGTCTAACAGTTTGTATTTTTCAAATATACCAAATTCTATTTCTTTTATGAAAACAAACTCATTTGTCATGTAAATGAAAAAATATTTTTTAAAATGTCTAATCGTTGAACCAAACCACAGCATTTAATAATAGAGAGGATATTCATTTACGATGGTACATTGTGATACTTCTAGAAACAAGAAAAGCACCAGCAGTAGCAGTATTAAAGCACTCTCAGTGTAAAAAGCAAAAAGTTGTAGGTGCAAGGACAGACAGGGGACAGAAATAGTAGTAACTGGCAGCTACAGCCTGGGTAGGTGTGCTTACATAGGAACAAATATACCAGAGATATTTCTTGCAAAACACTCATCCTTTGTGATAACGAATAAGATAAACAGGGCACATGAAAGTTATTGAAACAATATGAAAACTCACGTAAATACTAGAATGACAGCAGCAGGCATAAGGAATATCTCAGTGCTTGCAATAAAGCGAAGTATGTTTACTTGCTGAGCCTCAAGCTTGGTGATCATGTTACGAACAAACATGAGGGAGGTGGGACCCATGAGCTGGACGAAAAAAAAGGGACACAAAATTATTTGATCTTGAAGCACAGATGTCATTTTGTAACATTTTGTAACCTTTTGTAACATAAGTAAAACATTTCCAACTCCAAGCAATCTTAATTTCTTGATAAGTATATATTCTATTCAGAAACAATTACCATTGGTATTACAGTAGCATAGAGTAATTTAAACCAAAGCCTTTATGATAATTTATTATCATTTTCATGCAGATGAATAAAAGCAATTATGGTACTCACATTCAGGACAGTCTTGGTGAAAGAACAAGCGTGCAGCAATGCGAACAAGAAACATGGTATAAGTGACACTGTGTGAATTTAAGGAGAATAAAACAAATTTCTTCTTTACAAAAAAAAAAAAGGTAAAGAAAAATGTAAGATTTTATATCATTTTGTTTGAATAAGAAGAATTATAGATATTGCTATCATAGAAAAAAAACAACCCAAAAAACCTTTCCTCACCACTTTAGTTCTAATTTCTCGCACAAAATTTCGTTAAACAGCTGTAAAAGATCAGAAGTTTAAGGCAGGAGTATATTTCGTTTAAAGAGAATGTTTTATTGTAGTCTTTAGAGCAGTCTGGAAGAAGTCAAACCGGTTTCTCCTCAGATCGCTGTGGTGATGATAGGCAGAGCGGCCTTGGGTGTTAAAAGTCTAAGTTGGGGGGTAGTTTTGTCGCTTGAAGGCATACTGCAGCGACATTAAGTGTCAACATAATGCTCTGCAGTTCAGCATAGTTGGCCCTGGCTTAGTTCCGCTGTAATTTTTTTAATTTATTGTTTAGAGCCTGGCAGGCCACGCAGGTGGCCTTGGCGTAGATTCAACACTTAAGTTCGAGCAGAGTTCTACGATCACGACCGCTCTGGCCTGTGCAAAGGTACCACCACGCTGGGCTTTGTAACGCTGAATTACCTCTTCTTTCAACTTTAGGAATTTTTTCGAATCTGCCGCATGTGGACCATGGCAGTTCAGACAGCTGGGATCGGCTTTACTTTTTTTTGCCCTTCCTTACCACTGATGTGTGTCTACAGTTCCTCTGGCTATGGCCAAAACGATGACATTTAAAACAGCCCATTGGTCTAGGTATGTATGGGGTAACTTTGAGAGTAAAAGAAGCCACTGTCAGACATATCAGTCGCGACGTCAAGTCAAGGTTAGGACAAAAGTATTGGTCCTGATTTTACGACCCCCTTCCACACGAAATATGTCGGGCGTGGGTGACTCCATCGAGCTCCGCAATCATTTCCTTCTTGCTCGTCACCTCAAGATCACGAGATCTAACCACACCCCTGGAGCCGTTTAGGCTCTCAGGCTCAGATGAACCTTTACAGTCACGGGGATGTTGACAAAAGAATTGATCTTGCCAAGACGCTTTGCTTGTGCCTCACTAAAGCACTCCACCAAGAGTTCACCAGAACAAAGCTTCGTGACGCTCTTGGCTTCGCACACAATTTCTTTCACTGCCTTGCTAATAGCAAAGACACTGAGCTTAGAGACCTTTTTGTCCGTGTCGCTGATCACCTGGAATGGTGACCAGCAGTGTTTAGCAGTGGAGCCCAAAAGAGTTGGGGCATCCACTGCCTTTCGTTTGCTTGATCCGGATGGCACACCTGCCCCAACCGCACAATGCTAGAAAAAGTTGGGGGTTGGGACCGTTTCAAGTGATGGTAAAGATTCCATAGAAAAAAAACGAAGAGGTTCTGCTCCGGGACCCTCCACCCGCCACCAAGCCCAAAACGGGGTCACTGCATGAACATCCAGCACCAATTATGCCTGGGCTACCCCGCAGCATAGAGAGGATTGACCCTAGCCAAAATCTAAATATGACCAGCCGATTGAGCAGCGTGGGCCATACCACCCACCCGTCTTGGATGACGGAGTGGGCCAAAGTGATGTGTTAGTGAATGACAGCCTGCAGGCTGGTTCAGATCAATCACCAGGAACGTACATCATGGTAAACAAGATTGAAGATGTCCACTAGTGGGGTTAGAAGTAGATCAATTAAGAGCTTGGAAATGGAAAGATAGGAGCATAAAAGAGAGCGGGACAGAAGACAGAGCAAGACAAAAAGAAAGGATCTGTTCATGGCAGACTATTAGAATATTACTGTTCCCCGTGCGACAGGCAAACACTGGCAACCGTTCTTTACACCCCTCCGAAAGAGGGCCCCATTACCACATGGGCGACCCATCAGTGAGGAATTCATATCTAATCTAAGGCAATTTCATTTTGATTTCTTCTACACTCAATGCTTACAGGCTTCAAAGGGACAAAAATGAAAGAAAACTGGCAATCAGTTGTTTTCTATCCTATCACACTAAGATATATCTCATTTTGTTTTAAAATATTTCAGCAAGGAATATCATGTATGAGTAATTTTCAAGCCAGTCTTTCCCAGTTTTACTTTAAATCTTTATTAAAGTATGTATGGCCTATCTGACCATTAAATTTGATTTTTTTTAAATACTTTTGAAAATATGAAACTATGTTTTACCTTTGTAGAAACATATACAGGCCCTATGATGTTATAAAAATAATAATTTTACCAGATTGACCTGCGGAACCTTTTCCTTTCATACACATGTAAAATACGTTTCCACATATTTATACATAAAGGGAAAAAAGGATACTTGTCATGGGATAGGAGTTGAGAAATATTATGCAATACATAAGATAATGGCATGAGTCCTCAGTAAACAAAAGGCGCAAGAAGTCCATGTTCAGTTGTACATGAGGCATTCGCTGATGCATACGCAGGGCACTGGTGGCTGCAGTTGCCAATAAGGTTCTCTGGTAAAAGCTGTATGGATTGCCACTGAAAGAAAATAAAACAATCATGGATGCAAAATTTGACTTTGTCTTTCAGCCACCTATGGAAATAGCTAGAAGAAAATCTCAAAGCGAATAAATATTTCATTACCAATTATAATTTAATTGAAACCATTTCTATTCAAATTAAATAAGAGATAGTTTTAAAACAACTGAATTGAAAAATAATTATTAAAGTTGAATAATTGTCACCTTGGCTTAAAAATTTCAAACCATAGAAAGAAAAAAGAACTGATTCATTGCAAGTTTGAATCAAGGTAGAAAGATTACAAGAGGGTTATTAAATTTATCCTGATCAAGGTAAAGTCTGCGAACTTGCCTTTAAATGACAAATGGATTTATTACAAAAACATTTGTATAGCTTATATAGTATAAAGTAGTTTGAGGTTTGACCGTTAAATGAAATGTACATGACAAGCATTCTGCAACAAATCTTAGAGTTAGATTTCACCAACATGACAAGGAAAAAAATACTTTTCATTCTCAACACTTACTGGTATTTACAATGGAAAAAAAATATATGTACCCAAAAATTGGTAGCATGAACATTATGGCACACACAACTGTAAAAATGCGGGTCAACCACAGAGTTGTTTCCACTTTATTTTGCATCAGATGTGCCTGTGATAAAAAGAGCAGCACAATCAATCTTCAATAATATCATTACTGAATTTTAAGTATATCAAAAGTTTGAAATTTACTATAAGAGCTTCCAAATAATACTTATCCCTGAATTAGAAGCCAAAGAAATTTCAACAACAAAAATAGTGTACAGAACAGAAAAAAAAAAAAAAATTTGCACTGTCATATCAAAGTGTGTAGCCAGTGGTTTCAACAGGGTGAATTTTTTGCTAAAGGTTTTTCAGTTAAGCAGAACTTAAGGAAATAGCAAAGAAATTATTAACATCATAATCATATAAATAGCAATTTAAATTTAATCTTTATTGAAAAACCCAAAATTTACAGAAATTTGGCATCACCAACTAGCACTGTTTGGGATAAGAGTGAATCCCATCAGTTTCATTTTTTTTTCTAGAACTACTCACATAAAGATTTCACTTTAGAAGAAAAAGAACACAACCTCAGAGTGAGATCTCTAATAACCCTACAAGTGTTGCTATTATTTAGTGTGTGGTGTTGGGCTATATTTGGTAATTGAACGCTNTTNNCCCCCCCCCCCCCCCCCCCCAATCTCTGCAGCTCTATTTTTCCTCTCATCAAGCACCTATAACCCTACAAGTGTTGCTATTATTTAGTGTGTGGTGTTGGGCTTCATTTGGTAATTTAAATAGGGTTCATAAAATGGAGCGGGACAGGGAGGTAGCAAAAATTCATTATAAACCATAAAACCTTTTGAAAGCTGAAAGAGTGTATAACATTTTGGAAGCAGGAACAAGTGTTTTGTGACCTTGACCGTGGCCAAGGTCAGGTTTCTAGCCTAAAAAATATCCGCATTGTCATCAAATAACTTGGAAACCAACATGTTTAGCTAAAAAAATAAGAATAAAAGATGTAGACAAATTTATTCAACTTTCAGAAAATGTATAGGTATAATAGCCTTACACCAAGAATAAACCAGCTGTAGCAGATTTATGTAACAGAAAAAGACAACAAACTTCAAGAATGATCCTGAGTTCTTCTCTGACCATTGCCAGCACAACAGAATGACATAATTATGTAAAAAGCATGCAGTAGACTGGGTACTTAGCTGGCATGGTTATTCAGGTCTCTTAACAACTAGATCTGTATCTCCGTTTCTATCACTCAACCGCTCCAGGCACAGAATCGCTAAGTCTAGATCTAAATCTAACTGCTGGCTCCTCGCCTAGACTGCCACTATCATCACTAAAAATATCAAAATCACCATCACTCTCACGATCTAAGACATCTAAAACTTGTTCTCGAGTAAGAAATTTCCTTCCTGATGGACCTGCTCCTTGGTCGGATATTGTTAGAGATTGTGGCTTTCAAGAGAAAATCGAGTGTAAACATGTATGAGCTGAAAACAGCTGTTATCTGCATTCAAACAACACTGGAAGTGTAACTCTTCACTATTTTTATAATAATAATAGATAGTTTCAATTTATTTGGCTGTGTACGCAATTTTTAGTCAGCCATAAAATAAACCCTCTTTTGCCATATCACTACAGAAGCGACTTAAATCGGTCGTAAACATGTCTAGGGTTAAATTTGGTGTTTTATTATAATACTAGGCTGAATCATACAGCCAGAATTTTTTATGTGCTGGTAAATTACCACACATGTATTTCATTCCAAATCTTACCATCAGAGGACTCCCCTGAGAAGGAGCTTGACCATCACCTGATCCATCCGTTGGAGGGATATTGCTTGACTGGCGGTTCTCACTGGAGTCCGACATCTCTATCAAAACTTGTTATTATCTTTTGTTTTGGCAATTCGTGTCTGCAACATACATGTATAACACACAATTTTAGAAAATACTGAATAGCGTTTTAATTCATTATTTCGGTGTACAGAATTCCCATCTCTATTGATTTTTCTGTATTTAATCAATTGTATACTTCAAAGAAGCAAAGAAGGTAGGCATACTGTACATCTGCATAAACGTTAAGATGGCCTGCCTTCTATTGCTAGACATGGACTCGTGCGGCCGAGCAATAGTCCAGATGTTCCTGTTATGTACTATTCAATAAAAAGGTACCAGGACCCCATTAGCACGACTAATGTCCATACGTCTCGATCAAAGCTGATCAGAAAAAGAAACTCATCTTGCCCCAGTACTAGTACTAGTCTGGGCAGGACTGCTCTTTATCAACGTCACTGTTACTAGATCTATTCTTCTTGAATTACTAGATATACTACTCAGCAGTAAGCCTAGCACACAAAGCTTTGTTTATATTAAAAAAAAAATTGGTAGACATGGTGAAGAATTTGTCTTCAAATCCATCATTATTCATTTGTTGCGAGTAGCAGGACATTTAATGGCCAACCGACACGCTGAGCTTAGGAGACAAAAGGGATGTTGCAGTCGCTCACACATGGGGCAATCCACCACTGCCTTGACAGGCGCGCTGTGTGCGCTGTACTTTATGGGTTACTGTTTTTGTTCTTTTTGTAAACAAGTAATTTACAATTTTATTTTTATCTCAATATTTATAACATTAATGTGCTTTTTTCATATATCTTATTCTTGAGAGAAAAAAATAAAACTCAATATGTTATTGTTAGCGATACTGCACGCTCCCTCACATCCACACAGGCTACCTGCGCTGACTCAAGGTTGACCCCCATTGACTTTTGTCAATTGGCAAAGGCCTGGACTAACTAATTTATAACTAAAGTATCTTTGATGCAGTGCAGTGAGACTATGAGGTGACAAAAGCCTTTAAAAATTGATTGTAAACATCAAACAGTAATTATGCAGACCCTAAAGGCATCTGCTAGTTGTGAAATGTGTAAAAGTAGATAGTTTCTGCATCACACCCTACTTTCACTTTCACTTTGGACAGTCTAATCTTGAAAACATTTGGCTTGTAAACAAAGTGCGTGTCACTTCTCACCAACCTGAGAAAGGACCCGTGTCACTTTGCACCTACTGTAACTAAATGATAGGATAGCATCATTTAAATGTAATATGTATGTCTGTATAGTACCATTTTGGCGTCAAGTTTTGAATTATATGTCTCGTAAAGGAACTGTACATACTGCCTACAGTGGAGCAGCCAGTTGGTGCAAAGTGACGGGACCACACTTCTCACCAACCACAGTTTACCCAGAAGCCTTTGCTAGGCCTACATAGAGCGTCTCTAAATTTGCACTGACAAAATATATTTGTGGTAATGATAATGGCGGACTTTTGAATCTTCTTTGTGCAGAGGTGTCAAGTTTCTACGCATCATATGATGACATTTTAAGGTGTAAACATTATGATGGCCAAGAGTGTAAAGAACCATAGAAAACAGACTCTATAAACTGTGGATCGAAACGATATGAATTGAATATGACAGTTATAATAAAAATAAACTACTATATTAGGTTAGTCATATTGCCCTTATTGATGCTTCTACTCAATGTCTAGATATCTAGTTCTAGATTATAATCTAACAGTAGTATTGCTGTTCTTGTACCTTTTACACATGTACACACCGCTCAGGAAGTTGTGCATGGTTGCCGAAAATAAACCAACAATCTTAAACACGTCACCACTATAAATAGATTGATCTACTTCTATGGGATAGATAGTGGTTTTGGCCTACATACAGTCCACCAAATTTATTGTTTCACTTTCGAGACTATTTATTTGTACACTACCCTAGAATAGAAGTCCAGTCTAGGTCTACGCTACGCTACAGAGTTTAAAATAGAAGTCCAGTCAAGTCTACAGTCTAGGTCTACCTGACACGATAAAAATGGAGGCATGGATTACCTTTAACAGCTACGATCAATTCAAGGAACACTTGTAGAAAATCCAACAAGATACTTTTTCGATTTTTTTTTTCTGTAAGTCAATCGGAAATGATTACTACCGTACCATGAATAAAAGGCTGAAGAGAAAAGTTTACCTAGTAGAAAATCAACATGAGCTTTGTTGCAAGAACATTGGGTGATTTTGAAAATAATTACGGTTAAAGTAAATTTTGCAAGTTACATAATTTTTTATTTAACTTTGTTGTATTTGTTACAACAACTTAGATAACGATACAGTATTGTTAGCAGAAAACAACAATGATCTACAAAATTTAGTAAACATTGTAGAAGAGGAGAGCAGGAAAAAAGGATTAGAACTGAACAGTAAAAAGACAGAGGTAATGGTTATCAGCAAGGAACAGATATCGCCGACGAGTGACATCTATATCAAAGGAACCAAACTCAAACAAAGTGACGCTTTAAATATCTAGGGGCAATAATATCAGGCGATGGCAGAAACAACATCGAAATATCATCTCGCATAGCGCAGTCAAAGGCAAGTTTCCAGCGCATGAAAACCATCTTAACAAATAAGCGCATCTCCATCCAAACAAGAAAAAGGGTCCTTCAGTGCTACATAGAACCTATTCTAATGTATGGTTGCGAGGCGTGGACGGTGTCAAAGCAGATAGAAAAGAAACTGAAAGCAATAGAAATGTGGTTTTTAAGACGAATGCTCCGCATCTCTTGGACAGAAAAGAAATCAAACAAAGAAGTTTTAGAAGAAGCTCAGGCAAAACCATCAATAATTAACAAGGTGAGGAAAAGGCAAACAACATTCTTTGGCCACATGATGAGAAGAGAGGGACTAGAACATCTAGTGACAACAGGAATGATTGATGGGAAACGCAGTCAAGGAAGGCAAAGAGAAAAAATGGCAGACGGGATGAAGGAGTGGCTACAAATATCAAAGGTTACAGAGATGATGAAACTAACCAGAGAAAGAGAGATATGGAGGGACATGATCACCAACGCTATGAGGCATGGTACTTGATGATGATGATGATGATTTTGATTATAACATAATTTTTTATTTAACTTTGTTGTATTTGCTATAATGACCTTTCTATTGGTTGTCGTTCGTTCTAATTAATTTGCTTTGCATTATAACTGACTTGCAATAAAATGCTTGAGATCTTGGATCTTGATTTGTTTTTCTTTCATGTCAAATTTCATGTCACCTTACATTGCACAAGAGTTAATAAATAATTCCCTAAAGGTTGAACAGTCTGAAAGGAATTCAAGTTGGGGATAACTTGGTACCTTTTTCAAACTCAATTGAACTTAAAACAGATTGTGAAAAAATATTATTATATAGTTAAGATTACTTATACTGAGTACATGTTAATTGTTATTGTGTAATTCATTTCAATGAATACTAGTGTTGGTGTAAAAATTCTCTGTCCTTCAATTGTTAGTGTGTTGCTTGCAAGCAATGGCCTTAAAAAGTCAGCGTGTCCAGATGCCAAGCGCCTAACTGGCTGCTCCACTGTACAGTTGGTACAGTTCCTTTACGAGACATAATTTAAAACTTGACGCCAAACTCGTACTATACAGACATACATATATTAAATGATGATATCCCATCATTTAGTTACAATAGGTGCAAAGTGACACGGGTCCTTTCTCACCAACTACAGTTGGTGCAAAGTGACACCGGTCCTTTCTCACCAACCACAGTTGGTGCAAAGTGACGCGGCCAAATAAAGTTATAGCTGACTCAACCTCTGGACGGCCCGCATACAGTCTAGCAGCTACCGGACGCTGGGACCAGTTAGAAGGCTAAGAATGGATTGGATCATGTCAGACGAGAACTAATTTAAGAAAACTGAAGTTGGTTCATTTGTTTCATCATCGAGATACAATTCAATATTAACAACTGATTTTTAAGGTACAGATATCATGCAATTCACAAGCTCTCCGAATTGTTGAACAGTGGTCCTGACCACTCCAGGATCTACTAGAGGATACATGTGCACAAAGCCCAACAGCTATTCTGTGCCTTGAATTAATTCATCAGTTTGTGAGTATACTAGAGGTCCTTTTATCATAAATGTTAAATACATCTTAGTAGACTAGATAGAATCATTATATATAGATTTTAAATACAGTGGAACACACTTAAACCGAAAACGGCTGAACCGAAAAAACGGCTAAACCGAAAAGAAATCGAAATAATTGCGGTTTTCCTTCTTTTTTCCTTATATGAAACCTACGGTAAACCGAAATCGTCGGCCAGCATACTATCGCTAAACCGAAAGGAAATGACGAACTTCATCCCGCTGGGCGGTAGAGTTTCTCGAAAAATCAGCGTATTCGGACATACCTTTCCCTCCCTTATGCAATGCAGTACCCATGAGTCATCAAATCTATCACTAACAAGGCCTACCATCACCCCCCTCTCGCTAAATAATCAGCGCTAGCAATAGGCTTACAGTTACACGCTGATCATTGTGAGCCATCTGGGCCTAGCCCCATGCAGTCTCTAACACTAAATGTGCGGAGCCAAGCAAACGTTGTTGCATCACTTTTTACAGTTACACGCTGATCAACGAGAGCCATCTAGGCCTAGCCCAACACAACGCTGAATGAAGGGAGCCAAGCAAACATTGTTGCATCACTCATCACTGTCTATGCGCATGTGATCATAGACCGGGCTGGCTAAGTGACTGCTCGGCGGACAAACTTAGGCGGTGCTCAATTGCTTGCACTTGCAGTGGTACAGGCTCGCACGCTGAAGGGTTACCTGTATATCATATGTATGTTTATATGTTAA